>JARFNZ010128567.1:0-11483 GCA_031763405.1 Balanus nubilus
CAGGTCAGGTCAGGTCAGGTCAGGTCAGGTCAGGTCAGGTCAGGTCAGGTCAGGTCAGGTCAGATCAGGTCAGGTCAACTACAGCCTGCCTGGCACACGGGCTCAGGGTCTGATACTCAGCTCATGATCAGGTCGGGTCAGGACAAACCAGGCCGGAATCAGATCAAATCAGCTCAGCCTCAGTTACCGCATTCCAGACTGGACCCATGGTCAAGCATCAACATAGACGCGGTTGGGATCTCGTTTTTGAATCGATCGGCTCCACTCTGTTAGGAGCATCAGTTGTCAACTGACCAACCGACTGACACGCTGGCATTTAACTTGACCAAATCCACACAACACCAATACACACAGTAAGGATATCCTCTAGACTATCTGACGAGCTCACCAGTTGCGCATGATATCGTAGATGTGTCCCTTGTCGTGAATGGTGATGAAGAGGCCTCGCGGCCGCCGGTAGATGAGGCCGAACTTCTGACAGGCTAGGCCGACGGTGGGCGTGTACACGAGCGGCATCATCTGCTCCACGTTCTCCGAGAGGACCCGGTAAAATAGCCGCTCGTTCCTGTCCTGCCCGGGGTACGGTCGAGCCACGTCACCATCGTCCGGCGCAGACGGCACGCTAACGTCCGGTACTGTACTAAGATGTAACGGTCATGTACAGCCGGGATATTACAGCCAATATATCACCGTTCGTGCAGCGTATACTTTACCGTTCGTACAGGCGAGACGTTACCGTCCGTACGGCCGGAACGTTAACAGCCGAGACGATACCGTCCGTACAGCCGAGACGTTACCGTACCGTACAGTCGGGACGTTACTGTCCGTACAACCGGAACGTTTGCAGCCGAGACGATACCGTCCGTACAGCAGAGATGTTGCCGTCCCGGACAGCCGGGACGTTACCGTCCGTACAGCTAAGATGTTATTGTCCGTATAGCCGAGACGTTACCATCCGTACAGCCTCGGGACGTTACCGTCCGTACAGCCTCGGTACGTTACAGTCCGTACAGCCGGGACGCTTACAGCCGTGATGTTACTCTCCGGTACAATCGGAACGTCACTGTCCGATATAACAGGCCAATGTCGAGGTCATGACACCGAAAACATATTTTTAAGTTGTATTTCCGTGTACATGTCCTCTAAAACTGCTAAAATTACCTAAATACATATAGTAAGTACATAAGACCATCAGTAAAGATATATGGCATCAAATCAAAGATCTTACGTCATAAGACACGATTTATTTTGTCGTGGGGGGGGGGGGGGGGGAAGGGGCCCCCCCCCCAACCGGCCCCCGACTTCCTCTGACCTCGAAATTGACCTTGAATGTTGACCCTGTAGATTATGGTTTTCAACGTGTGACTAAAACTTTCCCTGGGCTAAACTTTGGCACCAAAGTTTCAAGATCGAAATAACTCCTGGGACTTCTGTGGTTCCCCGTCTTTTGACAGGGTCGACGGGGTCTTTTGACTCGTCTGATGTCGACTGTTTAAATCTGAGACTGTCACTGAAAAAGTCCCTTGATGCGTCACCAATTTCACGGACATCAATATGTTTGGGATATCGGTACCAGCCAACCAAGGATTGTACCAGGGCGACACAATGTGAGTTATTGTACCACGCCGTCGACGTAAAGCTACTGGAACGCTACGCCCGACCCGCTGTGCCGTACCTGCAGGCCCATCAGGTAGATGAACTTGTTGAGGTCCTCCTGGTAGCGGGAGATGTTCTTCAGACAGAGGTCGACCTGGTCGTCCTGCGTCTTGAACCGGGGCGGCAGCAGGCCGTGGATGCCCAGCCTCTGCCGCTCCTCCAGGGTGAAGGCCATGCCCTGTCACAGAGGCAGAGGTCACGGTCCAGGGCTGGAGCCTGAGGAGGGATGATGATGATGGCTCCGGCGGCGCTGTCGATGGTAGAGGTAGTGTGCGTCGCGCCGTTCATGAACAACGGCAACGAATAACGTGCTCAACTCAGTATTCAAATGGCACAGATATCGACGGTTAACAGGCACACACTGGCTAAGGAATTAGTCAGTACGATAACCCACGTCCCATTGTATCTAATCATGTCAAATGTAACTCCAGAAAGAACCAATGCTATCCCTCCACAGTCCACTGATGCTTCTATCGGTCACTCCGCCGCTGCGCCCGTGCTGACCTTGTTGAGCCGCGTCTCTCGGACGTTGTCGATGCCCCGCACCATGTTGGGGCAGGCGTTGTCCCCGGATACCTCATGGAGGGAGCGGCGGCCGGGCCGGTCAGCCAGCCGGCCCGACAGACCGCTGGCCAGCACCCGGCTGCCGGCGACCGGCCTGCAGAACAGAACATAGCAGAACACAAGTCAGAACACAACACAGAGCACACACAGAACACTTGAAAGGATACAACACACAGAGCACACATAACACATCGGACACACAATTGAATGTACAAATAACACAAAAAGAACTCACCTAACACACAGGACACACAGGACAAACAAAACAGGGCACACAGAACACAGAACATAGGGGAAAGTGGGGTAATGCGGGCTACTGGGACAAAGCAAACAACCCACCCTGCTGACTTTATGAGTGGTACCATCCACGTGCAAATGTCCTCACTAATAGTGCATTATGTAGACCCATTTCTGGCCGCGGCGGCTCGGCGATCGGGATGAGAGTTTACGCTTCACAGCGAAAATGTGTTATTTTCTATTTTTATTTTTATTTTGGTGTATTGGAAATGTCGATATTACCACGATGTTTGTGTCTGAATCTATATCAGTGCTTCGGAAAGGTCATTGCAAGGATGTAAATGTGTCGGCAACAAACAATCGCTGTTTTCGGCTTCTTGTCCGAAATGCTTGTCCAAATACCTATACAATTTTGAAATTGGGTAAAGCGAACCTGGTGAGGTCCGCTTTACCCAAACATTTTAAGTATTTTTTGGGTATCTTTGTATAATAATTCGCTCATCTTATTAAAACTAATAATTTTTTTAAAGTTATGCTTAACAAAAACATAAATAATCAATAGAAGTATAAATAACAGGTGATGAAAATTAATAAATTACAAAAAAAATAAGAAAAAAGGATAGAAATAAATTTGTAACAATTACAACAGTAAATAAATTTAGTAGAACAATTTAATTAATTAGCATTGTTTTAATCAAATGGGGCGAAGTAGACCAGCAGTGGTTCACTTAAACCCGCAATTTTTAAAGGCTGAAAGATGTTACGGTGTATTCAGTGTCAAATTGCTCCGATTCATTTTAGCCCTAGATCAAACTCATCCAAATGAAAATTGAACATAAAACCTGAAGTCACCATTCAGACACATTTCTTGAGAGATTCAGGCTGCCATGATACTAATATGTGATATTATTATTTAGCTAGCAGTACGGCTTCCTTAGCCAGCAGTCCGGCCGGGCCCCTCTGGAGACCGCTTGCTCCACGAAACATCCAGTTCTTTTACCGGATTTCGGTAATTATTAATTATTTAATTAATTGACCCATCAATCAATCAATCAATCAATCAACCAACCAATTAATAAATAAATCAATAAATAAATAAATAAATCAATCAATCAATCAAGTTCCTTGAGGTCTCCATGCAGGATGGCTTTTCAGCCCTCTCGTCTTATACAAGTAGTAAATACCTTAACTATACATATACCGGTGAGCCAAAATTAAGTGACTATTTGAAAATGGAAGTAACTCATCAACTAATTACTGCACGTGCATAATTATTCATTCACATGAAAACCAAATTCATGGAAATCTGTGTGATATAAGTTTTATTGCCATTCCATATTTATGGAAATCTCCTAGGGTGGACAAGCTCATCATAGAAGCAGGCTGAACTGTTACACACTAAAATTGCCATGAATTTAGCTATCATGTCGTTTTTAATTTATTGGTGTATGACCATTAGTTGCAAAGTTATAATAAACACAAATTAGTTACTTAAGTTTGGCCCACCCTGTATATCTAAAACATGTAAAGTGAAACAGTGAATATAATAAGAAAGCTAAAATGCTAAAATGAACACAAGAACATACGACTAGTAAAATATCCTAACTATATACCTAAAACATGTAAAGTGAAACAGTGTATATAATAAGAAAGCTAAAATGCTAAAATAAACACAAGTGCAAATATCACAAACCGTTCACGTCCTGATTACAGCTTCGCATAGGTTTAGCTATTCCCGCCTGCGCAGTTGCACGATGTGGAAAGCTGCGGTAGCTTTAGAGCTTAAGAAAGAAGCACGTGAGACACACTGAACGGGCGCGCCTACCCTCAAAACTCGGAATGATCGGAGTTTTTAGACGTTTCTACAGGCGTCAAACGGGCACACTCGTACCCGTTACCACCCGTTCCTAACTGCACGCCCGTCCCAGGTGCCGTCGGAGGAACAGACATGGCCGGATGGGCGGAACGGGCATGCCTATCACGGGAGAAGGCGGGGTGACATGTGCGTTGACGATCGGCCTTTAGCATGTAGGGGTAGCCACAGGCCCGAAAACCGACAACTCTATAGGTGGGACGGACTAAAACGGGGTCTGGCGTGAGCAGTGAGGACCGGCCTTCAGACATGACCCACTCACGTGGGCCCGCCGGGCACTGCACAGTGGGGAGGGGGGGGGGGGTGCCGACTGCATGGGAGAGACCTGTCATGTGAGGCGAGTGCAGCGGCGCGGTGCTGGGGTGTCGGGGACGGGGCCGGGCCGGGTAGCAACGGACTATGCACATTGTAACATTATACGGCAGAGACAGTAGAATCAGTACAGTCGGCAATAATTATGTAGGTAGCCGTACCTACTCAGTACATATGTATGTTCTATCATATGCATATGCTATGGACATTGGTCATTTGACGGCGCTACCGGTCAGTTCGGGTGGGCTGGGCCACTGTTTATAATGCGCGTGACGATGTGTGTCAGTCTCGTTGTTTATTGTTTTGAGATACGGATATTTGTTTTTGATTGTGTGACCAAACACGTGATATTAATTACACGTGATTAATTACACGATCTATATATGGTCGGAGCAAGAAACATAAACTTAAAATAAGATCTTTGATGAATGTACGACGGTTCATACTTTGTACCTACTCAGTACCTATGAGACAGCTGCTTTACCTAATAGAGCTGATGGACGTGTTAAGTCTGCGCCTGTTGGAAGGTTAGAAGTAGAACAGCCGGACGGGTCCGCCGCTCCAAAGGGGGGTTGTCCAGGGTCAGTTATGTAACTAACCCTGAACATCCATGCCTGAACCCCAGCAGCGGCGCAATTTTGAGTGCGGGGGGCCAGCCAGGCAATAGAGGAGCCAGCGAGGGGTCTGGGGGCCGGCGCCATAGGGCTAATGTTAAAATCCTGCGAAACCTGGGGGTGCCGGAGAAGGTATCCAGCGAACCCGAGGAGTCCGGCCCACCCCAGCCTACCCCCCCCCCCTCCCCCGGTGGTGACGCCCCTGGTACCTGGAATTACGGTTAAATTTAAACGACTCCACATCTATACCGGGTCACTGCTAAAACTGTACTAAGACTTAAGTTCGTGCGCCTTATTTCTTATCCGACACCGCCCATCGTACCAGGCCCACCGTGACCGGTATGGTTGGAGTGAGAGGAGGGAGGACGCGGTGTGGGTTTTGTCCCCTCCTGGCACGGCCCACGGTGCAGGGAGGAGAGGGGGCGCCGTGGCAGGTGTCATTGGACGGCGGCGCGGTGAGGGCTTTGTCCCCTCCTGGCACGGCCCACGGTACGAGGGGAGGAGGGCGGGGCGGCGTGGCAGGTGTCGTTGGACGGCGGCGCGGTGTGGGCTTTGTCCTCCTGGCACGGCCCACGGTGCGTGACCGGCTGGCCATCGTTCGGTCACGAGAGGAGCAGGAGAGGAGCAGGAGCTGGCAGCCGGCCCGGCCACCCGATATACACCTGCCAGTCTCCGCCGTCGGCCTGCCAAGTCGGCGACCGGCCCCGGCCGCGCCCCCGCCGGCTCCGCCCCCGGCCCGCCCCCCCCCCCCCCCTCCAGGTCACCCGCGACACCGCGAAACACGCCCCTCGACCCGACAAATGGCCCCGGACGACGGGAAGGTCAGAGGTCACTCGTCAAGGTCAGGTACGTGACGGACTCAGAGGTCACTTGTGAAGGTCATTGTCTGACATTGTTTCAGGTTCCACTCTGCTGAAGTTTAGGGTAAACCAGAAAGTTTAGTACTAGAAGAGGCTTTACATTTCTACATTATCGGCATTAGAATGTACTGCAATGTCAATATCGCGCGATTTGCATGACAGAGCAAATCAAGGCAATGGCGTCACTTTTCCAAACAATGCTTTCCAAACTTTGGTGGTGACTGGTGAACGCAATGACATGCGCCACTGGCTGCCTTTACATCGACAGGCCAAACAACACATCCAGTGTTGTGGAAAAAGAACTGGACAATCGGCTGTCGGACTGCATTGAGAGTGCAGCTCATTGCAGCCACACAGCACACCTGTTCGGGGACCGGGTATCAGCTGAGCGGGCCTACGTCAGCTGGGCTGAACCCCATCACACCCAGCACGGCGAACCGCTCTGAGTCAGCCACGGTGGGGTGGGGCCCCCATCCCACACGGGCCGGGGCCGGCGGCTTCACACGATAGACACCTACATATGTATATGTATGTATACTCACAGGCCGGTGAGACGGGCGGTCACTCCCAGCATGGCAGAGCGGCGCAGGGAGCGGGATGCACAGCGCGGCGGGGCAGACGGTCGTGTGAAGGACGGTCGATGGTGCTCGGCCGGCCGGCGCAGGCGCGCGCGCAGACGCCGCTCGAAATAGAGCACGGCAGAGCACGGCCGGCGAGCACGGCGGCCGTGCGCCGGGGCGGCCCCCTGCCGAGAACGCCTCCGAGCGCGGCTGAACTACGGCCGTTCTGACCTTGGGCTGACCCTGCACTGCCGTGAGGTCAGATCGGGGATGGGATGATGGGAAGCTGTATCCGCCGCTGCCGACGCCGTGGGCGCGGAACACCCGGCTGCTTTTGAACCGGCCCGTTATCTCGCAGTGCCAGTGTCAAGAAACTGATGATATGATGGGTAGATGTCTGTCGTGGCCTGGTACATACATAAGCTCCTACTGCCGAAAATGAAGGCGCGGCTTGTTACCGGGAGCCAAAGATGCTGGGAACCGCACCGCACTACGATTGAAAGCTATGCCCGTGACTACGGGACAGGATCAGGCAGAACATATATTAGGGTATATAGTGAGAGGTGATGAGTTTGAACGATTTGTAGAATCTTTAACTGAGCAACACTTTGAGCGATACGAGCAAGGTCATACACGAATGAAAAGGAAAACTGGAAAGGGGCACCAACAAACAACCCGCAGTTCAAAACAGGCTTTGCCCTCGCCTGTCCTTGCCTTTGCATTGGTTTGGCCGGTTTGGCCTTGTTACAGGCAGTTACGGGGTGCAGTCAGCAGCAGTTCATTTCTATTGACCTGTTTAACGTGATGGAAATGGCATTGTCACCTCTCATCGGAAGATCGATTGTATCATTTGGGCCTTTGGACTGATTTCAATACGGGTGACGAAAGCTTGCAGACAGGTGAATGCATTGTGTTGGGTGGCTGCTGTCGATCATTTTCAAATACAGTCAAGAGTTGCGTTAGCGACTAGGTCAGTAAAACCACTGCATATTGTTGATGCCAATAGTAAGTAGTAACAATGGACATACGCAATGTTATATATATTTTTATTTTATTTATTTATTCAAGCTATCACCAACAGGGTGTCCCCCACTAACAGGTGAAGTCATGTGCGCGGTACGTAAAACAACACACTTAAAATATAAAATATAACTTATCACAACATCAGTAAAATACGCGATGGATGGATGGATGGATATGATTTGATGGATGCGATAGCGAACTACGAACTACGTTTGGTAGATCGTAGTTGTGTACTTTTCATGGTAATTTTTCTTCGCATGATTCGTCAGAATGACTATAACATTTACTGTATGATATTTGCATACACAAAAAAGGTGCGTGTTTCCATTTACAATTGCGGTGTATTTTCATTTCAGATAAGCTTGCAATGTAATGAAAGGCACTTCAAATTTTAACGTATACTTTTCGATCACTTAGTACTAGTGCCTCTTCCGATTTCACTTTTCCTGGGTGGTCCTCCTCAGTTAGCCAACTTGGGACAGGGACGAATTCTGAGTGATAATCCACGCGCCTAGCAAATCGAACCTCTTCAAGCCATCGATAGTAACAGTTTCATCTCGCTGGCAATCTCAGCTCAGTGACCTATGATCCACCCGTATAGAAAATGGATGGCCCGTGAAATGGTGGCAGGACTTCAATAACCGAAGCCAAGGCTAAAATTTATCGCACGATTTAGCCACGGACATACGGTCACTTATACACTGACAAAGGTGTCATATCGTCGGTAGCAGGTGCACATACATATTATAAAAAGCGTTTCCACTTGACCAAATCTACCACAGCGTCCTCTCACTGAGGCGAATTTGGGTGTACAATTTTCGAAAGTTTCACTCCTACTTTCCTCACGAGCGGAGGAGGTTTGCACTTTGCAGTCGAGCAGGACCACACGTTTCGGTTCTACTAATATATAAGTCCCTAGATGGCACCAGGAGTGAGCGCCTGAATGTATGCTGTACCGCATATCTCGGTGCCTAGAACTGCGGACTGCGCGATGGTGAGGGCTAACAAGTGATTCTGGTCATCAAAGGGGACAATCATGCCATTATCGCCGATGGCCAATGATCTCCCACCACCGCGTGTCAATGTTGTGACAATTCGAACGTTGTAGACAACACGTATTGCTGTCTTTGAAGGAATTAAATGGGGTAATTTTAGCCAGTAGTGTTCTATGTTACTCAGTGACGCAACCAGGATTTCATTTCGGGGGGTCAAAGCCCTGAGTACGGGCCCCCCTGGATGACGGGCCCCTCTACCAAAGACCGTATTTTTTTATTTTTTTTTTACTAGATACTGATAGGACAAATTATGATAATAACTATACAATGAAGACAGAGAAATGCCCCTTGTTAGGGCGATCGGCCAACCTTTTGATCTTGTGTATGGTATTCAAGCCAGGCGCACACCAGCTATTCAACCGCAATATCACACGCGATTTTGTTTTCGTCGCCACATCGCAGCGATGTCGCCCTGCCTAAAAGTTATCATTTCACTGCTCGCTGGCGTCGCACAACTCAGCCAGCCAAATTAAATTTGTTCGGAGGCGCATAATGCTATTTCGGCCGTCGCACGGATCGGAAAAAATCGCGGCGATATTGCGTTCGAATGGACGGTGTGCGGCAAGAGCATCCCGGGCTGGTCCTTAAGTCGGCCGCACACTGGCCTTTCGGCCGTGATACCGCTACGGTTTGGCCATTATTGTTGCATTTTGATGTATATATCGTAAATTAAATAATAAATTAGGAATAGTTTGGTGGTGGCAGTTCGCAGCACCAAGCGGAGGAACAAGGTAGCCGAATTCCGCCAACGGTTTTTCCAAATGCAAGTTTTCACCTAAACTCATTCTAAAACACAACATAAGATATATTCGAATGACTGTTTGGGTAGAAATAAAATTACGACCTTCATTCACCAAACTCGATGTTTTATGAGCGATCTGGCATTACTTTAACCTCTTCCCAGAAACTTTCCAAAAAATCAGCCGATTACTTTTTGAGACAATTACGTTTGAGTGGCGTCATGTGAGGCCATTTACGGTCCAAAATCGACAAATGTTTGATCGCTCATATAACATCGAGTTTTGAAGCAAAATGCAAAAATAAGCTAACAAAATAAAGGAATGACATTCTTTTCAAAATGGCTATCTCGGATTTGTTTAATTGGGGCTTTTTGACCCCCAAAATTAAAACAATCATTTTGGGGAAAAATGGACAACAAAAATCTTAAAAAACGGGATGTGTGTAATAGAACTACATCTGAGCAATTGCTAAACCAAATTTCGAATAAATATCTTGATTTTTAACCCCCAAATGGCTCCAATATGTGTACAATCTTATGACGTCATTTTTGGGTTGCGTTTTTTTGTTTTTCTGTACTACTTACGTCAAAATAAAGGACACCATTGTATTCCTTGGACACTGGTTCATGGTTCATGTTCATATGCTTTTTATTACAAATGATGAATTTCAAAATTTGACCTTTTTTGACCTGACCTTAGCCACTTAAAATGGGGTCAAATTGTAGAATGACCGTTAGCCTTTGATTTCTACGTCTGAAACAACCCATAAAACATGTATCATACGGTTTTATGTAACTTTTGCTCACAGTGACCTTGTGTGACCTGACCTTGACCTTGACCTGTACTTAGTATGGTACTCATACTCTAGCAGTGCCGTCGTTTATTACTTGGAAGCATTTTGTCTGAGTTTGGGCTCGCTGCTATAGATAGTCTGATCTCTGCAGCCAATCAATCGAAAACAGGTGATTTTAACCTTTGACCCGACTTTGACCTGACCTTTGACCTTGTTAGTACAATTTTAAGATTTGTTTAGTTTTTTTTAGAGAGAGCTTTCGTTTGCCGACTCGCGCGTCCCGCTGTGGCCCTTGGTTCGGGAGACACGAGGGGGGGGGGTAAAATTTACCCCCCAGCGGGGCGCGTTCGGCTGGAGACCCCCAGCGGGGCGCGGGTTAATTCTCATTGACTAGCTCAACTTGTAGACAACTGCACGAGCTTCAAAACACGATCAATGCGAGAATCACTGCTGCAAGGTATGTATGTACATACATTACGACACTTGTAGATCTAAATTCCCTCGAATAGCCGAATGTAAAAGTTATATTTAAACTATGTTACGTCTTGACAGTATTAATGAATTCGAGGATAAGGATCAACTCATCAAACTTTGACTTTTCGTGGGCGAGCTTTAAACAGTGTCGACATCGCTGAACCCGTGTCGACTCCCGCGACTTGCGCCATTTACCGTGATCGCCTTCGGAGTAAGCACCGATTAACCTTTAGTCAACGGCCAGTTTAATATCGAGCGGTATCCGCTTAAAGCCAATTATTCAGACGACGGCTAAGCGCCTGAGGCAAGAAGCTGTAGCGTAGTTCAGCAATAAAAAAAAACGAGCTCAGGTGTATGCTCATGTATGTATGTATGTATGTATATATGTGGGAATGCGTTTGTATGCATATATGTATGTATGTAAGAATGCGTTTGTATACATATATGTATGAATGAACGTATGACTGAATGTCTGGCAGCCAGGATGGATGTTTATATGCATGTATGCATGCATGTATGCATTAATGCATGTATACATGCTACATGAAGAATGAAGATATATCACGATTGAAAGAACTCAGCAGTCAAATTGACATGAAATTTAGCTTAACGATCATAGCTCTGGCAGCAAGCTCCAAGTGGCGAATCGGTTGGAGCCACCCATACAAGGAGACGTAGCAGTTTTGTGCAGCACCGGCGCGGATTAACGCGCTCTGGAGGGG
>JARFNZ010128578.1:0-11481 GCA_031763405.1 Balanus nubilus
TCTCCGTCTCTCCGTCTCTCCGTCTCTCCGCCTCTCTGTCCCCGTCCTCACTTCTTCTCCTGCCCACTGCCCACTGCCCACTGCCCACTGCCCACTGCCCACTGCCCACTGCCCACTGCCCACTGCCCACTGCACTGTCCAGTCTTTATATTCCCTCGTCGCTACATAAGCCTCGATCCTCCCCGTGTGTGCGCGTAAGCCGGCGAAGTGGACCACGGAAGCCGCTCTCACGTGCACCGCGCTGGCCACCGGTGCGCCACCACTGTCACCACCGCCGCGTCGGACAGCCTTGCCGCGGGCGCCAGGATGTGGGTCAAACCAGCTGGGGACGCGCGTCGGTTCCGTGTCCACTCGCGGCGGGGCACCGCGCGTCGGCGGCTCGCAGGCTGTCCGGGAGGGGAATGTGTCGTCAGACGGGTATAGTCGGTGCCTAGTTCAGCAGAGAAGGCTCGGGGACGACCGGTCACGTGGTCACACGGAGGAAAAGCTGATGTGATGTTTACATTATGCAGTGGCCAAGATTTACCAGTAGGTAGTAGGCTGTCGGCGTTAGTAAAGTTAGGAAGAGACTCAAGCAGCCTAAGATACACAAGAATACAATTTATTATTTCAATAGCAAAGGGTTGTAGCTAATATAAAGCAAAGTCGCAACATGTTAAATTGGACCTGTGCAGCTACACCGTTGCTAAGAAACCACTGCTGAATCATGTGTAAGAAGATCACGACCACGAGTTATATCTTCCCGGCGCTCTCTGATAATATCTCCGCTGTGGACAGCTGGTGTGGGGTCAGGATCTCGGCGCTGGAGTCCATCCCGGACCTCTGGAGGCTCACCAGGGGCGCTGAAAGTGGCCGCCATGGCTCGCTGCGCCTCCTCTTACTTTCCGAGCGGCAATCGGCCGTCCAGCTGGGCGGCCGGTCAGTCGGTCGAGCCGCCGCCGCCGCCGCCGCACGGTAGTCGACCGGCAAATTACCAGTCCGGCTCTCAGCTGAGCGCTCTCAGTTTCAGCTCAGCCAGCAGCCAAGCCCCATTCCTGTCCTGATAATCGTCATCGGTATCAATCCTGCACTCAGTCTGGTTTTTGCTTCACTCCTGTTCTCAGTAACGCCCGCTCTTAGCCACATGCTCATTGCTCAGCCTAACTCTGAGCCCCGTTCTTAATCCCAGTCCACCCCCGACCCAGCCCTCAGCCCTACTTCCAGTCCCTAACGCAGAGGCCGGTCGTCACGGTGTGCTGGCCGCAGACCTGAGCGTTTGATTGCCGGGCAGCCAATGTGTGGACAGAGCGTATACCTACAGCAGCCGGCCGAGCGCCTGGGAATAAAGGAACAGAAAATTGTGGGTTTGGCGGCCCGGGGAGGTTTCTAATAGAAACAGATTCATCCACCACCGTCCCATAACGTGTGCGTGGGCAGTAAATGTCTGAAATGGCCGATAACAGTGATATGTATTGTCGATTGCCTAATCTGATATATTGATCCATTTACGCGCGCCTTTCTCTGCCAATGTTTGAAGATACGTATGCTAATGGGGATTAAGACCGATAACATAGACAAGCTTCAACGAGACACATTGCGTGCATTCCTGCTAGTGATGGTTTGTGATCTTACACGCAAGTATGTAAAACTGAATACTTGATTGGCTTTCAAGCAGTTTAAAGGATCCTGGTTCAAACCTGTTTCCACTCACGAAACTCCAGACATATTTCACTGGTTAATATACATACACCTACACATCTTAAACTTCGAAATCTCGCGAGGCTCGTGATAATGACAACATATGCACGGTATGAAATTACCCATTGTGACCTCGGCATTCCTCGCTGGCTCAAGGGCAGGCAATTAGTGAACATCTGCGCGCACGAGTCTGCAGCAGCAGCAGCAGTGGAGTGCGTGCACAGTGCACAATGCACATCTCCGACCGGGAGAGTCGCCTTGGGGACAACATTCCTCCCTCGTTAGTGTGATGCGTAGACCAGCAACCAAGCCGTTATCGCGCTCAAGTACCGGCTGTAGGCCTAACTCACGGTCGTCTGGACTGTGACGTGCGGTGCGGAGCCAGGCGGTCAGTTAACAGCTGACCTTGTGGGAATACTTCCCCTCCACCAGCTGCTCTGTTACTTGCGGAGTGGCTAGGACGCACGTGATTAATGCGACACTTAGGCCGGATTGATAAACTGCCAATGGATTAATCTGGTGACTGCCATTCTAACGCATAGATAGTATTTTGTTTGATAGCATTTATCATTTTTTAGTATTTTGTTGTCTGAAACCCACTAAAGCATGCCAGCCGAACCGAGTTGTGGAGCCTATAACTTGGTGAGGTTAGTAAGTGAGCGTGACCAAGTGGCTGAGTAACTAAGTGACTGGGTGACTGAGTGACTGAGCGACATAGCGACTCAGTGGCTGAACGTCTGACTCCATGTTGCGTGTTTCCTCCAGTCGGGGCAACCGGCTCGGACTGGCAGACTGGTATGGTGAAGATCAACACGTACTACCGAGCCTTCTCAGCCGACAGCCTCAGCGCAGACCTGGGTGTCCACATCGGCCTAAACCACGTCAACGTCACCCTGAAAGGTCAGTATCTATCGCAGAGCTCACCAATCTCTGATCTCCTATATCGTGATTGATCAATGCTGGCAATAACCGAAGGGCGACGTACAAGTGGTAAAACTGCGATAACGGTGTCTCGCAGCAGCCGATCGGTGGTGTGACGTGTTCATTTGAAAGTGTCCACTTTTTGTAAAATAAATCTATCAAGGACTTAGGAAAACATGGTCTGAATTGTGTACTTATCCCACCACTGTGTGTATCTAATCCTTGCGTAGATACACGTAACTCGTAGCCGTGCCGGCCGCGGCGTCTTTGTAACTGTGATCGATAAGGTCGAGTTCCCGACCCCGCTAGTTTCTGGTCGGCGTAACGGCCTGACCTCCTGCCTCTCGTGACCTTTTCTCGGCGGGGACAGTGCTGCAACAGTGCCCAGACGCCGCGTCAGTAAGCTCCTGGGACCTATCCCGGATCGCGGCCGTTTGCGGTCAAACGATCCCTCCTAGTTGCCACACGGTTGGGTCACCGGTGTGGCGGCTCCTGAGGTAGAGGATCGACATTCAACTGCGCCGCATATGACTGCGAGGGGCCGCAATGGTCTTCCTGGCACCATGGCCGACGCTGGCGTCACCACCGCCTCACCGAGACAAATCACGCCGTCACGGTCCGATCGGCGCCTTTGTGACGGCCGCTCGTGTCGTGACACGGCCGGTCACGTGACAGGTGCGTGCCCGCCGGTCACGTGATGGTCACGCTCGTGCGCTCTGGCCTGCGGCGGACACCACGTGACCCGGCGCGGTCACGACCCGGCCTGACCTGCGTGCCGGACCGGGCCGGCGGCGGAGCCGGCTCAGTGTGAAAGGCGGGACTTGGGTACGCCGGACCCATACAGTGTGCACAGGCTGACTGCTTTATGCTCCAGAGATGACACATTGTCTTGGAGATCTGATCGGCTAGCTTGCACAGCCTGCTCCAAACCCACTGACGCAACTTGAGCCAACCTTGAGGGTAATTAGTATCTCTAAAATAAGGCACGGATTTCCGAAAGATAAGTGCAGAATTTTGCATCCTGTTGATAACAATGCGCTGTCTCTTACCTTGTTCTACATAGCAGACAAAGCGGAGAAACCATGTAGCACTTTTCTCATGAAATCGACAGCACTGTTCCACCGTTACAGTTGACGCAGCGTTTACCTCAGAGGTGTCAGCCGCTTCCTTTCCTAAACGGAGCTTTTCCGTTCGGAATTAAAGAAAAGTGGAGGTTTTTACCAAATTTTCAATAGTTTGTGTTCCTACTGGGCTTATATAAATTAAAACATTTAAATAAAGTAGTAGATATCTAAAGGTCACCAGTCAACGAACACATTCTCAGAACAATTAATCCAATGTCAATTAATGTTGTGGTATTTAGCATCATAAGTTCCTTAAATGTCAGTCCCAAAATATTCGTCAGTGGCTGGAAAAGCCGGCGTCTGAGCCGGTCTGGCTGCTGACTGCAGCAAGACGTCTGAGAGCATTGTTTTTCTGCCGTGGTACATGGCAGCGCCGTTCACCACAGAGGTCTGAGATCAGCACTGCCCTGTGCTGAGATCAGCACCGAGATGTAACGGTGAGCAGAAGTCACAACCAGTGTCAGATGGTTCGGTAATACGGATTAATTCAACTAAAAAACTGGTCAGACCAGATGCAGTGCAGCAGTTTGCGTGTACTGAAGCCACAAATTATTTTATGTTGCATCAATGCCATCTTCAAATCACTTGTTGTCCATACTAGACGTGTGCACTTCTTAGAAGAGACCTATACATATACAAGCTCACGCACACACGCATACAAAGGCAGAAACACACTGTCCGGCGTATAGCAGGTGCGGTCCGCTGGTGTTTGTGTTCTGTTAGGGGACCCGCCGTGCCAGTGGGAGGGAAGGAGAGGGGCTCTGACAAGGCCGTGGTGCCCCGTGATGGCTGCAGCAGTGCAGCGGCAGGGTCGCCCGTTCTCCGCTGTCTGACTGGATCGTGAGATAGCTGCTGATTGTCGCAGGTGGCTGCTGCCAGTGACCTCCGCTAGAATGGCAGCAGACCAGGGATTTCCGGAAAGCCAGCAGCACTGGCGTCGAACCTTCAGCGGAGTTTTGTAGTTTTAACCTTCAGACACGCCCACGCTACGTCACTGAACACCTGGCGGGATGAACGCTCCTCTGGGTGGTGGTCGGTTTGCTCAGATATATTTTTCACATAAGCTGGTAGCTTTCGGTTTTATTTTCCATATAACAATGCGCATGCATGTATTTTTAATGAAACGAAGGTCAAGTATTTTTGTGGATATCTCTGGCCAGACAAATTAATCCCTTAACACGACCTTCTCCTGCGGTATTCATGCATGCCCGGCCATCAGATTTCAAATGACGGCCGCGATCAAGCATTGCATTATCTCGGTAGTTAATCTGCACGGCCCAGTGCGCCAGCGGCCGGTGGTCTGTAGATGAATGACGTCACCGCTCCGTTTCGCTGCCTTTTTTAACACGTCTCAGACGGTGGGGTCCGGCCTTGGGAGAGGCGGATGGGGCGGAGGAGAGGCAGGGGTGGGAGGGGGGGGGGGGGTGGCGGAAGACCACTCTGCTCGGGCTGCTGCGAGCCAGGAATACCTACACAGACGTCCCTCGACATCACGTATGCCACGCGAGACGCGCGGCACGTGCCGTTTTTACCGCTGCCGGCTTCAGACAGGAGTACCTGCCGGCTGCTCTTTGTCCGCTGATGTAGCACTGAACGGACTGACTGGGCGGACCAGACTCGTCTGTTGACTGATGGGACAAACCGACCTCACTGGTCCCACTGGTACCTCACTGGTACCTAACACCACCGCTGCCGTCAGCAGCCGCCAGTCGACCGAAACCAACCGAGATCGGACGGTCAGACGTGAGCCATAAACGGCCGAGTGTGACGGAGCGCTGAGGTGACACGCCGGCGTTAGTTACCCACGGCAGTCGCTCGCCGGCACCGTGTCGAGAAAGCTACGGACTCGCTCGCCATTGACACTTGGACGGAGAATCGGCCCGACGGGTGAGCAGGGGTCCGAGACTGACCTGAGAAAGTACCGCGCGTGCTTGGCGCCGGTGGTGGTGACGGGTCCCAGGTTGATCTCCTCCTCGTCCCTCCCCGTCCCGTCCTGTCCCGGCCCGACCCGACCCGGCCCGGCCCGGCCCACGACCCACCGTCGGCCACCGCTCGTGCAGCAGCGGCCGTTGTTCCGCCCCACTGACGCCGTCTCCCCGTCTCCCCGCCGGCAGCGCTGTCCGAGAGCAAGCACAACGGTGACATCGACTTCAACGAGCGCTTCCAGTGGGTCAAACCGCTACAGATGCGCAACGAGTACCGCGCCGCGCTCGTCAAAGGTGAGAGTCGAAGCCTCGGAGGGCAAAGCAGTCGTGCGGAACGATTCGTCCGAAGATCGTACTTTGGCTGTTGTAGCCAGCTGGAGTTGTTCGGTCTGTGGTGTGGGGGGGGGGGGGGGTCACACAGGTCGGAATGAACGGCTCTTTCACGGAGGGGAGGATGCCTTACTAAGGAAGGTAATGACATCCGCTCATTCAAGATGAATGCGCTTGTCTCAAATGTCGACATACCTACTCATGTGAACATTCTCACCTTCAATGAGGAGTAAAATTAGATACCGTGTCCAAGCTATTTTACTTTATGTAATAATCAGCTGAACCGGTTGTAGGCATTACATAAGCCACCAATAAAATGCCTTCTCAGCGTACAATACCTATAACTTACTGATTGCTGACGCCTCCGTCGCCGCCAGGTCTTCCGTACCCCATTCTGACTGTGGCCGAGTACCTGAGCACCAACTCGGAGGGCTTCCTGTGGGGTCAGAAGCTGCGCGTGGCCGGCTACTACACTCACATCATCATCTGGTAAGTGTGACGTCATTGGCCACTCAGAGAACCCTCTCGCGTCACTTTCACCGCCGCTGCTGCCGCGGCGGAGGGTGCTAGCCGATGTCACCGCGCCTCGTGAGCTGCGACAGCTGCACTCCGCACACCGAGTGGGGACGCCGAGCCGCGAGCCGCACACCCGGCGGCGCTTCTCACGATTCCAATGATACAACAATCAGCGCTGGAGACGCGCTAATCGTGCGGTGAGCTGCGGTTGTCGGTGGATGGTGGAAGAGGCGTCGACTTGACGGATTTCCCGTGGTTGTTCGTGGACGACCGTGAGCTGCGGTGTCGGTCCGCCCCCGGTGTCCGGCCCGGCGTGCAGCGGGGCGGGCAGAGTGCGGCTCGTGACGCACGGCGGCGAGATGAGGTGTGGGAAGCCGCTGCAGAGGAGCTGACCCGGACGACCCGGATCATCTCAGCCGAGGGCGGAGCCGCGGCCGGCCGGCGTGCGGTTTCGCCGCGCCGGCCGTCGCTGTTGCCGCCTGCCTGTCTGTCTGTACTCAGCGCCCTACCTCTGCCGTGGCTCCGCCGCCGGGCGACGGCAACCGGTCGGGTTTAATGTAGCACGGACACGGATATCGCCGCCGTGATTCAGCGACGTCCGTTCGTCGGCCCGTCCGGCCGGCCGGCTAAAGCACCCCTGATGACGTCACCGACCGGCGGGTCAGACGAAGCACCGCTATTTCCTGACCTGTCTCAGACAGGCGGGGTAGTGGTGGAGTAGCGACGTGTTTAGCGGGGACTGCCTGCTTGCATAAGCCGCGCGGCGCGGTGAATGTACGGCTCGACCGTGGACGTTCCTCGGTAGGAGGGGTGTGCACTGTGCACTGTGCACTGTGCACTGTGCTGGCTGCCAACCCGGCGACTGTAGTGTCGAGTCACGCCGGTGTTGGCTCGATCTTTCTTCCCTGTTTCAACTCGGTCATTATGCAACTCCCTGAAACTGGTGGCTGTACCTCATTTGACCCGCATTTAGCAGCTTTTGTAAGCATGGAAAACGGCTCTGTAAACGTAGACTTCTTAAAGTATTGTCACAGCATCTGCGCAGCATCTTTAGCCTTGGAGGATACTTAGAGCATGGTGTCATCTCCGCCGCCATCCCAAAAGGACAGTTTGCAGACTGCTGCAAACACCCATTGTTCGTGTCACTTTTCATTTAGCACTTGTCATCTTTGCACCGAACCTCTATCCCCGTCACGGATATCTGTGACAAATGGAAGATCTAACATAGCTCACAGAAAATGGCGTCTGAGCTCACAGAAGCCAACACTGCTGCGATAGCGACGCAAGCGATACACAAAAGCCAACACCGCTGCGGGAGCCGGGAGTCGGTCGACTCCTTTGTCGGCGGGCAGCGCCGCTCTCTGTGGAGACCGGGCGCAGAGTGGGCAGCTTTCCTCCCGACGCCGCGGTGAAAGCAGCTGATTCGCGAGCGGAGCGGCGCCGCCCGCTGCTGCGGTGACGGGGGACGACAGATCGCCGGCCGGCCACTGACCGCCGGCCACTGAGGGTCGTCACCCCTGGCTACACAGAGATCCCAGTGAGAAGCGCCGGCAGTGCCGTGCAGTTCCGGGTCTGACGGCTCACCGGGGTCTCACGGGGCCCACCAGGCTGAGGCTCCAGCAGCTCTCTGATGAGGATCGGGTCCATTATGACCGCATACGTACCGTGGCCTGTGTCTCTTCCCAACAGACGGCTACAACTGAGATTATCGAGCTGATGTGTATGCATGGCTGTTGTAGCAGGATGCAAGCGAGCAAGACACATCCTGAGTAACACACAGACACACAGCACATCCTGTTGAGTGTTGTTTGTACTCTGTTGCCCCAGCAGCCGTAGTTGTTGGACACAGACCGGCACTCAAGCGACACAGGCTGGCAGAAAGAGGTGCGTAAGGCGTTTATCTATGCTTCAAACACGTTCTGGTTCAATCTGCTTGTCGGCTGATACCTCAGTCTCTCAGTAAGCCCCGAGTTGGCCCGGTCGGTCCAGTTTTTTCAGTGTTTGTGCGTCGCTGTGCCAATGTCGTCTCCCCGGCGACGGCGGTGAACGATCAACGGGACATTGTTTGTTGGCACCGCCTGGCTCCGCGTGCAGCGTGCAGCCGTCTCTCCAGGGGCGAGGTGCTCCAAATGAACCGGACCGGCACGATTGGGTCGCAGCCAGCCTTCAGACGCTGCAGATAACTGGCTGAATTGCACTCAGATATTCCAATCCGACTACCTGCAAATGCAGAGGGCCCGCTGATATCGGTAACTTGCTTGGATTTATGCCGTCCATGGTTTAATTCGCTTAACGACCTGTTATTAAGCTGATCTGAACAGTGTGGAGAGTCTACAATATCCGAGGTCTGCATCGAACTTAACGATGTCCAAACAAGAACTCGACAAAATAGACAATGGCGGTCATTTGTGCAGTGTCGTTGTACAGAAATGTACAGCAAATCTAGACATAAACGGTTCCTTGATAACAGTCACATTTCCTTAGCTGCTTATGCCATATTCGGGAACGAAACAGGTCGGTACAATGCGTTATAGGAAGTTTCCACAATGGCCCATTCAGCGGCGCGCTGCGGTATGACCCTGCAGCGCTTGCACAAGCGAGTGGCTGCATAGCATCCCACGCAGGATAGCCAGCTCACACAGTTCAGTTCAGGTGTGGCGCATCTCGCTGCAGCGGCCGAATGCCCTCTCCGGTCGGTCGGCGGCGGCCCCCGGTGGGGAGTGTCGGTTTACAGCGCTGCCAAGACAGACCACGCACAGCGCCCGGTGCGTTACAACATGCGCCACACGCCGGGGGGCAGCGGTGGTGCTCCACCCCCGCCACCCGCCGCCGCCCGCCGCCGCCTCCCTTCAGACGCCAAGACGAACAATCGGGTCGGCGGGCGTGTGACACACGCGCTAAGGGGGCCATCGAATGGCACAGGAGCCGCGACGCCAGGTCGCCGTATGCACGCGGCCAGTGCGTCGCTTGCGACACTCCGTCCGCCCGTCCGCCCACCAGCATTCACCGCAACTCTAACGGGATGAGGCCCGTTTTGTGTGGCTGCCCGGTGTGGGAAAGATCGGTCGTAAAATGACGATCTCCGAGACGGCCATCTCCGCGGCGCCGGGCTCCCAAAGACTGACGGCATTGCTGGCTAGTCAGATAAAGTTGGGCCTCCGCAAACAGAGGCACGCTACAAGCACCAATAAATTCGGTGGTATTGTCGCTGAGATAGCGTTGTGTTTACTTTCAAATACAAATGTAATGGCTCTCGGATTGCGACATGTAAACGTGAACGATGTTTGTTTGATAGCAATATAAGGACACGACCGGACGCGTGAACTCAAAAGAAGGAAAACATTATAGGAAAACAGTATGTTTGTGGCAATTTTAAGGAAATCTGAACAAAATGGCATCGATATTATTTAAGATGTATGGCTATTTTCGTCCTGTTCCCATTTATCTGTGACAAATTCAGGACCGATTTTAAATAAACGTTGTAGCTTCAAACATTATAACAAGTTCCTCCACCAGTTGTTGTTATGCGTTTAAGATACGTCAGTCTCTTTGCATATTTTGTCATTGTAAAATTTAAATATCGCTTCTCGCCAAAAGTCATATTCACTGCCAATTCCACCGTAAAATTTGTCATCACCTGCTCTTCAGAACGCTGATCGAAGTTTGGAAACATCTGTCGCGCTCTTAATTCCGTGTCTGTTTTAGCGGCTAACGCGTAAAAGGATCGCTTCAAAGCGTTACGCCTTTCCCTTTCACGGCTGCCAGCTCTGATGATGGAGCCTCTGTGGATGGTACGATACGCGTCTCGTCGTCAGCATGTGTGAATACAGACGGGTCATAGCATATCCTTCCATTGTGCTCAGAACACCACGTGTCTGTCAGGCCCGGGCTGCGGTACAACCTCCTAGACCAGGCTGCTCTTGACATTGGTCGGCGAAAGCAGGCGAAGGAAAGGCTCATCTCGGGTAAATGAGTCGAGTCAGTCGGTCTGCTGGACGGGCAGAGGAGAAGGATGGAGATGGGAGGAGGAGGAGAGTGCCGCGCCAGACCGGCGCCAGGCCGGCGGGCGAAACTGGCCGGGTCGAGCGGCGGCCACCCTCAGACGGGCGGCGGAGGGAGACGGGCGGAGACGCAGAGAGAGCAGGGGGACGGGTGGAGAGACGCAGGGAGACGGGCGGAGAGACGCAGAGAGAGCAGGGAGACGGGCGGAGAGACGCAGAGACGGCAGGGAGACGGGTGGAGAGACGCAGAGACGGCAGGGAGACGGGGAGATGATTCACACCCGCGTAACAGGAGATGAAACGGTGATTCAAAGATACGCGGAACGGAAAACGAGACAAGTTTTCTGACAACGCCGTAGCTGTAGCCCGCTAGCCAGGCGCGAGACTTCAACTGAGAAGAGGAGACTAACCCAAGCCGGGCTTGCACGCCACATTTCGCACGATGTCTTATGCTGCTGAGAACCGCAGAAGAACATTGTGTTTTATCACCGGCATTGACCCGCATAAATCAATTTAAGTAGCGAGGATTAAGTTCTCAGTTGAAGGATTGACCC
Source organism: Balanus nubilus (assembly GCA_031763405.1). Classification (NCBI taxonomy): domain Eukaryota; kingdom Metazoa; phylum Arthropoda; class Thecostraca; order Balanomorpha; family Balanidae; genus Balanus; species Balanus nubilus. The sequence continues at coordinate 11,049 of JARFNZ010128578.1, forward strand.
AAAGGCACTGGATCGTCAAACATTTGAAGGATCTGCCTTGCTTCGTCTCCGTCTGTTATTGTATGGTGAGCCTGACTTGGAATAGTGACGCAATCAGTGGACAGAGGATGATATGTATATGGGTGGATTTTGGGACTATTCGGTGAGGCTTCTAATAAGTCAGTTTTCTACATACAATAGAGGCTGCCTATCACGCTGATGATTACACGCTACAATTACATGGCGCTACAATTACATGGCGCTTTCTGAGCCATTTCCCGGGCCCATCAGATCAGAGACCACCGAGATCTCCCTCACCTGTCGCTGTCACATTCTCCCGAATCCCGGGGCGAATATCGAATTGTTGTGATATATCGCGTGCGTGCTTCTCTCTCTCTCTCTCTCTCTCTCTCTCTCTCTCTCTCTCTCTCTCTCTCTCTCTCTCTCTCTCTCT
>JARFNZ010128589.1:0-11480 GCA_031763405.1 Balanus nubilus
CTATGCACGTAATCACTGTCATAAAATGTCTTACGTACGCCATATTACCTTACTTCTTCTTCCGTCTGTTTGCTTTCATCATCGTAAAAGTCGCTTAAATACCGAAATATTCTGAAACTATTCAAGCTAAAATTCATTTATTTGAATCTTATCTAGGACTTTTATTTCATTCAAACGTGAAAACAATAGCTACTGATCGTAGGAACAATGTTTTTTTGCGATAAAAAACAGTAGACACACTCTCTTTAAAGGCTAATTATATGTCAAGCTAACTTTAAATCGGTTCATTGTGACACCGAATTTGACGGTGCTAAACTAAGTCAAATTCTGTATGGGTTATTTATTCATCATATTCGACTGCTAAACGCATCCATACAGACGAAAACGCTTGATGAAACCGATTTCTTTTGTCCTTTCCTTCAACCGGAACGCTAGGGTCGTTCGGAGTTCACGTCTCAGGGCTTTTACTATTTGTCCTTGACTGAAATGCGTCGCGGTCGGCGGCAATGTCTGTATTCAGAGAATGTTATTGGACTACAGCAGGCGTGCCAAGGTTTTGCTGCACTTATCATGGGTACAACATACAAACTGTCATTTCGATTTTTGCATATAAGTCTGTTGTTGAAGATTGTATGAAGAACTTTAATTGACATAGGTCTGTAAAGAATTAAACTCTGATTTTTTTACGACGAGCATATTTCGTCTTTCACTCGGCTACTCGGTCAGCGTAGTCTGCTTTGCGGACCTTGCCACTGATCAAAGCGCGAATTCGAGTGGGCATTGACCCGATCAGGTATTGGCAAAGACCCTTATAATTGCCTGTTATCCTTCATACCCATTTCCTGACGGTTTTAAGCTACTGCTTAGTTTGTCGAAATCCTGTGTTCGCAGCATCTTTTACGATCGCCCACACATTCTCTGTTGGTCAAGTCTGTAGACACCGCTGCGTATACGCCGGCTTGGTGGATTCCATTTGCGTTGAGCCCTGAAGTCATCTTAAGTTACCACATGCAAGTGGTAAGATGACCCGAGCTATCCACAGAGCCAAGACGACACAGAACAACACTTCCACAGACTCGTTGAAGCTGCCACGAGTCTCGTATGAGGAATAATGAAGAAACTGCTGGCGGTTGACTCATACAGAATATGCAGAAGAGAGTGAAAAAGCTGGCGTGTGAACGCCGTCAGCCTACAAACCAATGGATGGAAACTAATAACTACAAGTAAACGGACATGCCGACTCCTGGTTGGGTCAATTCCCTGTCAGATTCGCACTTCAATCCGTGTCAGAGATGCACGCACAGTTCCGCGAATAGGACTAAGGCTGACTGAATAGCCGCGCGTAAAACGAAAAATAGGTCTGTCATAAAAACACTCACAGATAGAAATTACTTTATTACTTCAATAAGTATATACACAAGCATGGCAGTGTGTAGACAATTTATTTCTGAGTAGATCTAAAGCCGATAATATGCATAGGAAGTTATGTACATTTTCCTAATATTAAAACGCGCTCTTCATGACCTTAGGTCAATATTTTCCAGGTCAAATGAGGTCAAATTTGCAAACAATTCTCGAATTCGGGCCTAAAAACCCGACCTTGATATTTTTCGCTCTAGCTCAAAAACTATGATAGCTAGGAAGAAAAGAAAATTAAAAGGTCTTTAAATTTGCTATCATAGTGTTGTCCTCAGATTTGACCTCAGGTGAATAGTTTAGGCTCCAGAGGTCAACAAAGGTCAATGACTGTTTTCTAGGGATTTTTTGTTTTACAAATAACTTTTGATCTGATAAAGATAAGACGATTATTTTAGCACTGTTGTGTTTCTCTCGTTAAAACGCTTCGAGACAAATACATGGTGACCTTGCAAGGTCAACTTCTAATTTGACCTCAGGGCAAGGTCACATGTTGACCAAAAAAGGTCATGTTGCATATCAGATGATGCGCCTTGACAATATGAACATACTGGTGCCTGCCACACGTTTCTAGCTCTCCTCTATCAAAAGTTGTTGGCAAAAAAGTGTATGTGACCTTGGGTGACCTCAGATGACCTTGATGACATCGCTGATCAAATATTGCACTTTGATCATCAAGAACAGCTATAAGATTATGTGATTCTTACCAGTAGTAGATGTTTACCAGTAGATAGGGATAAGGGGCAAGTGAGCAAGAGCTCATGAGGGCTGCCTCCTGATCATGTTTAGGTACTGGTCATAATTGTGTTTAAATGCATTAACGCTTTTGCTGCTGACAACTTTCTCAGGAAGCCTGTTCCACATGTTGACCACTCTTGATGACAAAAACTGATTTCGTTTCCAGGTTCTGTGTTGTGGTTTGGTCAGCTTCATACTGTGTCCTCTTGTCCTCTAAGTAGATGTGCCTGTCTCCATCTCCAGTTTAAGAAAATTTCCCTCTGCAGCAACCTTGTCCAGACCCTTCCGTATCTTGTACACCTCCAGCATATCACCTCTCTCTCTCCTCTTCTCCAGAGTGGTCAGATTAAGATGGCATAGCCAGTCTTGATAGGGCAGATGTGCAATGTCAGGAACTAGTTTAGATGCACGCCTCTGCACTCTCTCAAGCTTGGTAATGTCCTTTTTTAGATATGGGGACCATGCCTGGATGGCGTACTCCATTCTTGGCCGTACCAGCGCCTTGTATAAGGCTGGCAGTCTCCCCATCCAGGCATGTGAACGTGTGCTTGATGCGACCTAGCATAGAATTTGCAAAGGCTGCTGCTTTTGTGACTTGTTCTGACGGCTTCAGATTGGGTGTAACAATGATTCCCAGGTCTTTCTCCAGGCTGGTGGTGGCCAGAGTGGTGCTGTTTATTGTGTACTTGTGGCCCACATTCTTCCTTCTGATATGCATCACTTTACTTGTTAAACCTTAGCACCCACTTGCAGCTCCACTCATCAAGTTTAAATAGGTCATCCTGGAGACTTTGTCTGTCCTCTGGACTCATCACTTTCCTGTAGAGCTTTACATCATCTGCAAAGAGTTTCCCATTTGAGCTGAGTCCATCAAGAATATCATTGACGTAGATCAGGAACAGGGTAGGACCAAGGACACTGCCCTGAGGGACTCCACTCCAGACTCCTCTCCACCCTGAGCAGATGCCTTTCACCTTGACTCTCTGCTGTACCAACACTCCCAAATATGTGTGGGATCAGACAAATGGGATGGATGAGTCATTAATGAGGTATTGAGGGGGTGGAAAATGATGAGATTTTCTTTGAAGCCTCATCACAGCACACTTTTCATAATGTATCATTAGCCCCCATGATCGAGATGTGGTAAGCAGGGTATCAATGTCCCTCTGCGAGGCACTGATGTCTGATACATGCTGTGCTATGCTGTCATGGCTTACTTTCATATAAATCCTGAGGTCATTTGCAAATATATTGTATTTACATGAAAGATTCGCTGCAGTGTAGTTAATAAATATCAGAAATAAAATAGGTCTCAAAACTGATGCCTGTGGACCCCACTTCCCACCCTGTAAGAGGAGATTACTTTTTTATAAATTTAGTCCGAACCTTTTGAATGGACGGCTTTGCGAGATCATAACCCGCGCTAAGCAGTGCTTGTTGCGCAGGTCCGGACCTCTACCGTCCGATCGGGAAATTCCGGGTAGCCGGCAGAATTTAGTTCGAAAGTTGAACGTGCCCACAAAGCCAGACACAGTCCGCCCTACTCACTGACTTCAACTGACCTTGTATGCGGCCGCTGCCACCGACCGCAGGTCACCCCCCGTCAGGAGTAAATATCGAGCGCTGAATCGTCTCGAAGCGCCGAATCGTCTCGAAGCGCCGAAGCGTGGACTTCCCTTTGATGCTGACTGACATAGTGCCCCTGGTGTGGAAAACCTCAATCCACAAGATAAGGCACTTGTTGATGCCAAGGAGATTAAGTTTATTCAGTAGAATGGGATGGGATTCAAGATCAAAAGCTTTAGAGAAGTCAAAGAGGATCATATCTACAATACAGCTTCCCTCATCAATCCAGAAACAAATTTCATTGTAAACAACTAAGAGGTGATCCATTGTAGACCTGCCAGCCTGAAAGCCAAACTGATGCTCAGAAAGAACCACATTTGTTTCCAGGAAGCTTGTTAGGTGTTTAACAAAATGTCTCTAAAACCTTGCATGGAACTGATATGAGGCTCCCAGATGGTAATGCAGGTCATAATATGGATCCTTTTTTGAAAATTGGTACTACCCAAGAATGACTCCACTCCACTGGCAATGCACATTCCCTCAATGACAGAATACAAATTAGATAAAGTGTGTACATGGGTGAAGGATCATTTCAGAAGTTGGTGTGGCCAGAGGGTATTCCAGCGCACTTTGCCTGTGGCCTGTTAATGCATTTGCACTACAACATAGTGAAATGTTGGTGTGGCCTGGCAAAGTTGGTGTGGCATTCGCCATACCTGCCATACCACGTTCTCCACCCATGATTCTGTAGGTACATCTTCCAAGCTTGATATGTCAAAACATAACAATGTCGATTAGTGTGCGTTTTTAGAGCACCGATTTTTAAAATGTGTGAAAGTGCATTGTCGGGGAAGTTACACTCTTCGACCAAGTCAATTGAACTGGGCTAAAAATGAACAGTTGCGACACGTGGAGAATTGATGAAGCTTTCATATTATGACTAAATAATTTGGGGTTTCGTCGTACTTTGAGAGGTAAAGATAATTACATGTTAGGTGTGCGCAATAGGAGAGCCTTACCCTACTGAATGTCACTGGTTCGGGAGAGACTCCACTGGCTGGTCTGACCTGGCTGAGCTGTGGTGACGTCATTCCAGACGATGAACGTCACCATGCAGAGAGAGGCTCAGCTGAGTGGCCTAACGGAGGACTCGCTGTACGCTTTCACAGTGGTGGCTATCGGACGTCAGGGTACCTCGTCGTACGGCCCAGTGCGCATACTCAACCTCACCGCCATGGGTCAGTGGTCAGTGGTCAGTGGTCAGTGGTCAGTGGTCAGTGGTCAGAGTGGTGTCAGAGTGGCCGGTGGCCGGTGGCCGGTGGTCAGTAATTATGTGGTCATCTGTCTAGTTAACGTCAGTGCGGCGCTGACCAGTTCCGACTTTAGACAGTCGGTAGTGACGGGATAGCCGGCCGACAGGAGATGCTGTTTGTTATAACTGTTTCGTCCAGTGCCGATGGCGGCTGACGGTCCAATGACAACATGACTCCCTCATTTGTTATAACTGTTTCGTCCAGTGCCGATGGCGGCTGACGGTCCAATGACTCCCCCAGCGGCGAACATGAACGTCGCCGGCTCGGTGCCGCCTCCACACAGTCTGTCCGTCTCCGAGGTCACCAACACGGCACTGACCGTGACCTGGGCGCCGCCGGCCCCCGGTCGGCACAGCGGCCCGCTCCGCTACAGGTCAGTCACAGGTCACAGATCACAGGTCACCGACCACAGGTCACGGGTCACAGGTCACAGGTCACTGGTCACAAGTCACGGATCACAGGTCACGGATCACAGGTCACGGGTCACAGGTCACGGGTCACAGGTCACGGGTCACAGGTCACGGATCACAGGTCACGTATCACAGGTCACAGGTCACTGGTCACAGGTCACGGATCACAGGTCACAGGTCACTGGTAACAGGTCACAGGTCACAGGTCACAGGTCACGGCTCACAAGTCACTGGTGACAGGTCACAGGTCACTGGTCACATATCACGGCTCACAGGTCACTGGTAACAGGTCACAGGTCACAGGCCACAGGTCACGGGCCACAGGTCACGGATCACAGGTCACATGTCTCTGGTAACAGGTCACAGGTCAGAGGTCACAGGCCACAGGTCACAGGTCAAAGATCAGCGGTCATTATTGTTTCTCCGCCCAGTTGTCTTTTCCCCCAGTTCCTATTCTGCTACCATCTTCCAAGATATGTCACATAACTTCACATCACGTGGGGTATTCTGCTCCCCGGTCAGGGTGATGTCCGACGTAGTGTATTTGGTCCTACTTTAGGGTATTATGGCCATCTAACGTGGTGTATTTCTCTGCCATACAGGGTGTATTACCAGAGTAAGGACGACTCAGAGCCGCGGACCGTAGACACGGAGAGTCTGAGTCACCGTCTACAGCACCTGCACTCCAATACGGCATACGAGTGAGTACACGGCTACCGAGCCAGAGTCACTGACTTTGGTACACACAGCCGGGCAGCCGAGTCCGAGTCAGAACGCTACTTTCGTGTCTTTTGTAGAGAACTTCCAATGACACCATGTTGATTGCGCTGGGCATCAACAAGTCGCATGGTGTCAATTACAACGCAGTTAACATGATACTATTGCTGCTGCTGCTGCTGCTGCTGCTGCTGCTGCTGCTGATGCGGATGATGACGCTGATGATGGTGATGGTGATGGTGCTCATGCTGATGCTGCTGCTGCTGATGATCATGATCATGATGATGATGATGTATTGTATTGTATTGTATGTCACCGCCCTCCGAGAGTTTGGGGGGGGGGGGGGGTGGAGGCATATTCAAGTTGATTATTTCCATGCAACGCCGATAGGCGTAATGTTAAAGCCCGAAAATTGCGGGGGGGGGGGGGGGGGCGTTCCCCTCGTCCCTTTCGCCGCTGGCGACGTCCATGATTAAACAATTAAAACACTCTCCATATTACCTTGGCTATTCAATCAAATGTTGCATGTTATTCTGAAAGTTCGTAAACAGGGCTATCGAATGCCGTTTGATTTGTGAAAATCGGCCCTTTACCTTCGGAGATCGTAAAGGGGGGGGGGGGACGCCCCCCTCCCTCCAGCATGGCGCGTTTCGCTGGAGACCTCAGCGGGACGCGGGTTAAATGGACATTGTCGACCTTTGGCGGTAATGAAAAAAACGGTCAAAATCAACGTGACGAATTTTGTGTTACTGATGATAAGACTCAAACGTGCAGCCACATCACCAAACAGGATATATTAGGAAATGCTTTTTGACTCATCTCCAACTCTCAAAAGAATTGCCTGATTATGATCCGCACTATTTCGACATGATGGCCGCCTCCCATAAATTTTGCATGTTTTCATGCGTTCTTGGTGATGTGTTCTGCTACGCATTTTGTATATTTCGCTAAAATATAGCCACCATAAATATGACATAGATTACAAAATTAAATTGCAAATTGAATTAAAACAAATTTTATTAAAATAAATTAAATCACAAAATAAAAAGATCACAGCGAGAGGTTCTGCTATGCGGTTTGTTTACATTTATTTTGCGCCACCCAGCAGAATATTCCAATTCGCGGCGGAGGATGGACCAAACCCGGGCGAAATCCGACGACACAGTAAGCGGCATTGCGTACTTAACCCACGAACCCGTTGGGGTATTCAGCCGAACACGCCCCGCTGGGAGGGGGGGGGGGGCAGATTCTGCCCCCCTCCCCTGTCTAACTCCCGAACGAATAGCCGTAGCGAGACGCGCGAGGCGGCGATCGAAAACTCTCCATGAGAATATTCTAAAGCATGCTTACAATTTTCCTTAAAGGTCAAGGTCAAAGGTCAAAACAACGTGTTTCCGGATTACTGGCTGTAGATACAATACTGTCAAGAGCAGCGCGACTAAACTCAGCCAAAACACTTCAAATTAACAGGGAAAGGTACTGCTGGAGATACATTACTATGCTGGATTACTGGATTACTGGACACTCACATATTAAGCACAGGTGAAGGTCAAGCTGAGGTCACGAAAGGTCACCATATGCAAAAGTCATATATAAATCGTGTGACGCACATCGTATGTTTGATTTCAGACGTAGAATTAAATGGTAACAATGATTTTGACATTTGATCCCAAGGTCAACCCAGGCAAGGTAAAAAAGGGCAAATTTGGACCTTTTATTTTTTATATTTAACACTTGTTTCTGATAGAGTTTTATTTAATGATTCCAATGGTGTAATCTGTTTTTGTGTACAACGTCAAAAAAAAACGTTAAAAAACGCAATTCAAAGAAATGATGTCGTCCAAATGTATACTTATTTGAGTCATCTGGAGTCAAAAATAAAGATATTGCTTTGAAATTAGGATGTTGATAAGTTAGAGGTACTTGTCTTACATACATTCCGGTGTTGTGGAAGTTTTCCAATTTTTGGATTTTATAGAATTGTCCCCCAAAAAATGTTTTTTTTTAATTTTAGAGGTTTAAAGCTCAAAATTTTGAAAATCCGAGATAGCCATTTAGTAGATAATTTAATTTTCCGTCTTTTCGCGGGATTTATTTGCAATTTTGTTTAATGCAATGTTTTACAACCGTTCAAACTTCGTCGATTTTTGACCAAAAATGGCGTAACATGACGTCACTAAAACGTCATTTTTGCGAGAAAAAAAATCATCCGATTTCGATGAAATTTGAAACACGAAGATGTCAAATTCATGCATCATCAGGTACTGAAAGTTTGAAGTCGATATCTAGCCTTGTTTCTAATACTAACATGAATGCTTTCATCACCAAAAACAAAAATCGGTGACCCTAGAGCGTACGATGTTGTTTCAAGAAACTCTTTATCATGAACATCATGAGCACGATTCACGGAGCCTGAAAACAAAATTTTACTCCGGAACAATCGTTCCCTGGTCCCTATGTCGCCGACATCCACATATGATCCGGTCAAAGCAACACAATGAAATAAAGACACTAATACAGATACAAAACCTTTAACTAACCGCCGTACGAAGCTCCACATAGTGAGACAAAGTGTCCGCCGGCCGGTTAACCAGAGGGCCAACTGCTCTTAGCCTTGAGCTACATATGACGTCACGTGAAGCCACAACTTAATCGTAGGGTGACACATGAGACACCATCCTTTTTAACCCTTAACAAAATAAAATAGCTTCTCCGCTATATATTCTACCTCTCTTCACAAAGGATGGAAAACATACCTTCCTTGGACTATCAGCCCGGCACAACCGGGGCCGCCACACCAGTCCAGCCAGGGGTGACGCCACTCGCCGGAGACGCCGCACCAGTATCGGGAGCCGGCGGAGCCGCGCCACACGCAGGAGTGACGTCATCCGCCGGAGCTGACCCGTCAGCGCCAGCACCGCCCGTCCCAGCCGTCGATCGCGCGACCGCAGCCGCGCCGCCCGCAGGTGCGACGTCACCCGCCGGAGCTGACACATCAGCGCCGCCCGCCTCGGCCGCAGATCCAGTCGGGGTCGCAGCCCCGCCACCCACGGGAGTGACGCCACCAGTAGACCTTCCGGAAACGCCGCCCGCGCCACCAGCTGACCCGGAGGAGACCGCAGCCGCCCCACCACCGCCGAGGATGACGTCATCATTCCGGGGCGGACCGCGGGTCTCGGGCGGCCACGCCGCCAGCGCAGCGGCCGGTGACCTTGCCCGGGCCACAGCTGACCGGTCGCCAGGTGCGCCGCCGACCTCCGCCAGGGGCGGGCCCAGCATCTCGGCGTCCGGCGGCGGCGGCGGGACTCGCCCCCGCTCTGCCCATGCTGGCCGCGTCCGGCGCGTACGTTCAGTCTGTCCCGGTAGCCGCTCGCGCCCGCCCTCGACCGCCGGCCGCCGGCCGTCCCAGGCGCGCTCCTGCTCACGCCTCTGCGGGTTCCCGCCCCGGCCGGCGCGCGGCGCCCGAACGAGGGCCAGCACCGCCTCCATGGATGACACTTTGTGTGGGAAATCCTGGAAAGACAGCTTGTAGAATATTTTCCCGCCCTGAGTGAAAACGGAAAATATCTTGCCATCCTTCCTGGCCTGCAGTAAGGCTTGGAAAATTTCCTGGCGCCTTTCGGTCAGCGATTCTTGCACATATAGGTCCTTCCCTCTCAGCTTGATTTTACGTTTCCACACCTGTTCTTTGTCGGACCCCAGCCCTGTGCGGTTAAATTTAACGACGATTTTTCCACTCTGAATCCGATGGGCTCTATTGATTTGATCCTCATTCAGCCGGTAACCCATATGCTCTTCAAGGAGCTTGCATACAATCAATGCACAGTTCTCATCAGGCCGGCCTCTGGGAATCGCTTTCCCGCTGAAAACCAGAAGGTCTAGCCTAGAGTTTTGCTCGGCATTGTCACTCAGGTCCTCTACATGCCTTAGCCGCTGGGAAACCGCCTCCAACTCCGAAACCGCTCTCTTGGCCTCCGACTCTGCTGCACTGGCCTTGGCACTCACAGCTGCAACTGAGTCCAGCGCAAACTCAACGGCTTGCTCGACAGCGGCGAGCCTTGTCTCTGACCACCCTTTGAACTCTTCCCTAAGTTTACTCAACTCTTCCTTGATATAGTCTTTCAAGCCACCGATTTCCCAGGTCAGGTCAATGACCCAAAATCACCGAATTCTATTTTTGCCGATAGCATGGCTTCTAATAAACCTAGAGCCTCGCTCTAAAGACCAGGACGCTTCTTTTGGTCCGTATAATGCGTTTGGATACATTCCAGGTCTCAGTTGAACTTTATTACTAGTCAAAGGTCAAAGGTCAACTTGGTCATCTGAGGTCAGTGACCTCGCTTGACCTGACCAACGTCATGACCTCATTTGATCCGAATTCGTGTGAAATGAATGTAAAATTCGAAATCAGCGCATAAAAACACCCTAGAAAGCTTTGGAAATCGAAAAAGGTCACCCGAGGGCATCAGAGGTCAGTGATCTCTGATGACCTCAGTTGACCTTTGGGAGATCATGGCTTCGTCGGGAACCATGGAGATCACATGGTAGGACATGTTTGTATACTCCTGAACATCAAAAAGCAGGAGGCGCGCGAGTTATAAACAAGGATATGCAACGGAACGCCATTTACGCTTGACATGACCTTGGAAAAAAGGTCACAGGTCACAGGTCCTCGGGGTCACGGTTTCAACATTTTCAGGGTAGGTGTAAAATTTATTAATACTACGGTACCGAAAGTTTCGTCGCCATCCGCCGCTTTTTACGCGTGTTATTCCCGAAAAACTGAGGGGGCGGCCACCAACCCCCCTTACACTGGCGAGGGTTAAAAAGACTCCAAACCACCGACTCCGGTCCAAACCACCGACTTTAGCTTTGCAGCCCTGGTTATGAATATATAGGTATATTAATAATTGGTAACATATTGGAACGTCCAGCGAGTGCACACCTTGCCGGGTGCCTCCCCTCCAGGCTCAAAGCACAGAAGCTTCGGGCTTCCTTACTTTATACTTATATCCCAGAATTATATCTCCTCGGATTTCAGCCACTTGATTTCTGATAGCCTGAAAAATATAAACTTGAGAACAAGTTAATAAAATGTTACGGGTATATAGGGACTTCCAGAAAAATATGCAGGGGCAGCTGCTCCCCCCCCCCTCACCCTCCGGGAGGGGGGGGGGGGAGAATCGCAGGCGGTGTCGTCTTGAATATGAAACAAGACTTTTGTGTTTCCCTCGCTCACCGGCACCGGAGCGGTATGCTCTCTCTCTCTCTCTCTCTCTCTCTCTCTCTCTCTCTCTCTCTCTCTCTCTCTCTCTCTCTC
>JARFNZ010128600.1:0-11478 GCA_031763405.1 Balanus nubilus
CCCCCACCACACACACACACTTCTCGTGACGTTCCTACGTCCATGCTTATTGCGATAAAAAAAACGTCAATAACTGATAGCCTTAGTAATAAGTACGCAAACAAGGGTCAGTACATCTCGAGGAGAGGACGATGTATTTTTTACCAAGTAGAAGTTAGTGATGCTTAAAGGGACATTGTCACCTAAAATACAAAGTTTAGTATGTGATAGAGCCAGTTTCCCCTGTTAAAACGCTCCAGTCCGTTTACAAAACTTCGCCCTCAATCGTCTGCAATCTTCATTCAGATATTTATTTTTCGCACTAGTTTTAGTAAAAAAACCGTAGGTACTTTTCCTAACCTAACAGACTCTGGAATGACTGAAATCACACCATCACTACTTGACATTTGAAGGATAAATTTAATTAGGATTTTGGAGTGTACCAACAAAAGTATGTTATCATCGTGTTTTCCGTTCAAAGTTCTATTCTCATTTATTATTTAGTCAGACACAGTCCTCTCCTTATCTTTCAAAAAAACAAGAATCAACACGATTCGCAGGTGCCCTGGCTAAGTTAAGTAGGCAATGCCCTTTACCGTGTCGTCGGATTTCGCCCGGCTTTGGTCCATCCTCCGCGGCATATTTGAATATTTTGCTTGGTAGCGCAGGAGAAATGTAAACAAAGCGCAAAGCAGCGCAAAGCAGAAGTGCCTCCTAGGAACTTTTTATTTTGTTATTGAATGTATATTTTAATAAACTTAACCTTATTTAATGAACTAAAGTGCGCCAAATTCCATGTAATATTTATGGTGGATATATTTTAGCGAAACAAACAAACTGCGTAGCAGAACACATTACCAAGTCCGTATGATAAGCGCCAAATTTGATACAATATTTATGGTGGCGGCCATCATGCCGAAATAGTGGGGATCATAATCAGGCAATTCTTTTGAGAGTTGGAGATGAGTCAAAAACCATTTCCTAATATATCCTGTTCGGTGATGTGGCTGCACGTTTGAATCTTGCCATCAGTGACACAAAATTCGTTACGTAGATTTTGACCGGTTTTTATATCACCGCCAAAGATTGACAATGTCCCTTTAACGAGTACAGGGATTAAGAATTAACTAGAACTATTGGCGATGAAGATTTGTTTTTAAAAAATATGGTGACACACCATAATTTTCGGCTCTTTTAAAAGGGCTTGTAGGAGCATTCTCGCCTGATCGGACTGTATCTGAACTTTTCTTTCGGTCACTAGGGACCTTCAGTAAAAATATTGTCGCAAGAGGGCAGAGCAAGCATGCTGTAAATAAGAACAGTCACCTAGAATATACATACTTTTCTCAGCGTGAACACGGACTATGAAACGGATTTCAGACTTCAGTCAAATAACTAATAAAACACTATCAATATCGAAAGAGTTACCGGGTGAAAATGACTGAGTCATCAGCTTCATTCACACGACTGCCTAAACATTGGAGTAGATGGTTTGATCTTTGGTTCTCGCTGTAAGTGATACAATGCGCTAAAAAAACGTAGATATATGCTAATAATGTTCGTTTTTGTTCCACAGACACCAGACGAGGTGTATGAATGAATACAGAAATAGAAAAAGGAATATAAAAAATGGACATCAATGAAAAAGGCTGAAAGAAATTAATGAAACGTGAAGATATGCATGTAAATTGGAGAATTAATGAAAATAAGTATTATATGTGTAAACAAAATATCATACAGCATCCATGGCTATAGGTAAACCGTTAACAATGTATGTACCTATAACAAATTCGCCACCGTTATCATTTGGCCTCACTGTAAATATGTGTGTACAACCTAGTATTGTGAACTTTCTCCGAATCATCTAAGCAATTTTCTGACAGACAGGCAAATGTAACAGGAGACGAGTGGGCGAGGAGCAGGGGCTAGGAACAACATCTCGGCTGGCACATGACAGTAACGTGAAACTATTCTCGTACGAGTATAAAAACAACCCAGCTGGCACACAACGTTCTCTCTCGACGTCATCCAAAACAAGGCAACCTCCCGTCAAAATAAACCAGCGCTGTCCTTCAACTTTAACTTCAAGGTCACATATGATGTCATCAAGGTCACACACACACAGGAAAACCCATACCAAGAAATCCTAAGCAATATCACACTACATCCCTGCCCCATCGCCACCTCACCTGTTCTGCTGGCGATCCGTGGACGACTGAGGCTAAACCTACAGTCGCCCAGCTGTTCCGCCGCCGCCCCCTGCGCCCGGAATCGATGCTCTGGGCCGTGAGAGCGCCGCCGCTAGGAGCGAAAATCGCCTGCTGCGCCGTGACGTGTCGCCCGGGCGTCGCCTTAGCGGCTGCTGCGTCAGAGTCAGATTTCCCGTAGCGAGATCGATAGGAGGCGGAGTGGCCCAGCCATGCATGTGGGTCATCGTCACGCGTAAAAGTGCGTACGGGCGACGGGAGCCGCTACCGGCGATGACGCAGCGCCGCCCACGGCAAATAGCCGTGATGACGGTCGACATCTGGCGTCATACGTCATCCGCGGCGGCGCCAGCGGTGCGCAAAACGGTAACTCACGGTGTCAAAGCAAAACAACTCTCCAAAATATCCTCTCACATCGGGAGCGAACCTCGAGGCCTTGGACACATTCAGACATGATGCTACGCACAAGCACGGTTTTGACGACTCATCGTCTCGCCTGCGCTGCGGCCAGAGAGCCTCCACTACAGCCCTGGACGTGCCGCGCCGTGCCGTGCCGTGTCGTGCCGCGTCGTGCCCCGCCGAGCCGTCACACGCAGTTCGGCAGACCATCGGTTACCAGTGGCGTGTAATACCACCCTCTCCCCCTGCGGGCCGTGCCCGCGCAAACGAGTCTACCATTACATGGTCCTCGTCAGCTACCGCCGCCGCCCCCGCCCTCGCTGCCGCCCCCACCGCCGCCCCCGCCCCCGCCGCTGCCTTCGCCCCGCCGTTACTGGCTCTGCCACGCCGCCGTCCCGTGGCCGCTGCTTTATGAGACACGGGCGGGCTGATCTGGCATCAGACCAACCTACGCGGTAGGGCACGGGAGTCACGGTCAAATCAGTTACCAGGCCGGAGACGTGGAACGTCACGAAAAATGTATGGGTCAGAGAAAGGCTCAGTGAGCTACAAGCGTCAGTGCAACTGTAGAGTAAGCCGGGGCAACACCGCCCGCCCCTAAGGGTTTTGCTGCATTTCGCACTATCGCATGATATTGATACGGCGTTTCTTTTGTCGTAGAAAGCAATCAATTTTCTGTAATCCGGCAAATGCTTAATTATTTTCGCAAAATTCATGCACACAGCAGGCGGGAATATGAACCCTTACATTTTAATCGGATTGAAAATGACCTGGGGAACTCCGCCTAGGGAACGGTGCTTTCAGGTTTGGCGGCAAATTACACAAAATACTGTGCGAGTGGTGTTTTTTTTAGCCTTTTCAACTGAATAATGGAGTTGGAAAGCACGTTCAACACGGAAAAATCAGGCATTAGACGTCTTTTCAGTCAAAAAAGTTAAAATCACTCCCAATTTTCCAAGTCATTCGGCGTTTTCTAAAACATTCAATAAGTAATCCTAAATATTGAACCATTCAAAGGTCTGAAACAAAAATTTGCATGAAAAATACAATTGATTGGCGTGCATTTTCTAGTAATGCGTACTTGCAGCATCGTATATCTTCACGAGATAGCATTGTTATTTGGCGAACGAACTTAAATGGTGCCGAAAAGAGATGGACTATATAGGGCACAGAATAGAGATGAGCAAATAAAGTTACATGAACTAGAAATTAATTAAATGTCTTGGAGGATCATATCTTTGACAGCACCTTTATCAGTTTTTCCAACATTTATAATGTCCGGTAAATGGCCACAAATACTGATAAGTGGGGTCAGCCGACGTTGCATTCTAATGCTGGGGGACGGCGGAGTGGGGTAGTGGAATATTCAGCCTCCTATTCAAATGCAGGGAGCTCTATTTTTACTAGTTCACCTTCCCATGGCACTTCATGCATTTAAGAAGCATGATATTTCTAAGCATTACGAGCTAGCACACCAGTTTATAACAAATCATATACATCTGCCGTTTTAGGTAGACACTCAACTGAGGGTAGCACTAAGATTGCTCCATCCACCATTCGGGGAACATCGCCCGGGCCGGGCGGTGTTCCCCAGTCAGTATCTGTTAAATTGCATGGCGTGTAATGTTATAACCACGAACATTGGAAAATCGGGGCGAGTGTCGCTGAATGCTTACACCTACTAGTACCAATACATATCCAATGACACGACCAGCAGCTTTTATTTCTGTAGATATAAATGCGAAAATATCATGAATTTGTATAATTCATTCGTAGATTTTCAACTTTACCTTATAAAACGCATGGAAATGATTTTTTTATCAACTCACTAACATTGCCCACATGCTGGGAGACGACAGCAAATGACAGGCAGCAACTTAGATCCGCTTTTTGATTTTCCAGATAATGGCATGGGCGGTGTTCCCCAGGGGGCAGTGCTCCCTGGGTTTACCCAAACACCATATGAACACTTCGGGGTGCCAGCATCGGCATCGACACTAACATGAAAGGGCTCCGAGACCGGACCTGATCCAAAGCAAGCACATTATGAACCGGAAACGGAGCCATCAAGCGTCTGAGATCACCGTCCTCTCCTGCCGTCCGTCCAGGCGCAGGGCCGGCTAATGGCTGGTGGCCTGGTTCAGAGGCGTAGGAACAGGGGCATCAGGCTAGGGATAGTAACCTCGCTTTTAGGTTAACATTTCTGACGATTTTTTCTTAGCTTGAAGGAAATGGTTCATCTCGGCGCAACTTCTAGAATTATGTTAGACATTTTGAAATGCATTTTTCTTCGTAATGTTAAAAATGGCCATCCATCGCGTCGATTCAGAAGAGGAAGGTCGAAAGCTGACAATTTGATTAGGTACTTAAATACCTGGCCCCGGGGATGAACAAATGGCCCAGCCAATCAGGTTCAAAGTAGGATGTGCTCTCACTTTTGTTACCAAGATGTGAAACGATACAAGAGGATTGACTGACGGAAGCCTCGGCTCGGGAGTCCTTATATTTTATCCAGCAACGCATTCTTTCGCCAGCACCGATTTTCGAACATAAAGTATCAGACGTATTCGGCTGGAAAACCTTTTAGCCAAACAACAAATGCAGGTATTGGTTTCTCGACACGAGCTGCAAAACTGATATCTCATCTCCAAAGTCCATGTTGAATGTAAACTGTTACGGTGAAAATTTGACCACTCTGAGCGTTCGCAAAAATTTGGGATTTTTTAATCAAAACGAGATCGGCATTAATAGGCTTTAAAACGAAAACAAAGTATATAAGAGCGTCAATTATACAAAATTATTCGCCACTCTGGATACGCCAGGAGTTACTGTCTGTTTTAACCAAACAAAACAGGGCGTTATTCGAGTAAGGTGTTATTCAACTTACGTGTTGGCGAGTGCCCTTCACTCGATGCGGACAGAGATGGACTTGTGCAACTCCATCTCAGCGCGGGGCATTCAGGAATACCAAGCCAGCGGGACGACTCCGCCTGATTTCCAGTCCATCGTTACCGTGTCGGCGAGTGTTCGGCAGTAACAGCACGTAAAGGTCGGTCACCTTTCCAGCTCAGAGGGCTTCAAAGCTGAGCTTCGGAGCTTCGAAACAGATTGCTGCACTGCGGCAGACTTTAGCCAACCAGACATCGCGAGTAGAACCGCTGATGCCCATTGGTATGTGTTGCTACGTGTTCGCTGTAACTTTCCAGCCAGCCTTCCCCATAAGCCTTGCATACAATTATCGGAAAACATCCAGACACATTCACGTATTCGCATACAGACAGAACGAGAGCTTAAGCAGAATCTAGCAGGCTTGTTACGCCTGTGATGTAAGGCCAAATGCGAGCTGTAAACGGGATCTAACGGGTGGCATACAGCCGTACCCCAGTGTTTTGCTAACGGTCGGTATCAGAGCCGCCCAAACAACACCACACCCCGGGGTGATTGGCCAGTGATCACCATCGAGATGCGTCAGGCGATTGACTAGTGTACGATGGACGGTGGACTGAACCACAGGTTGCGCATTTTGTGAGCTTCTGCAGCGCTGAGCCTGGCAGCGGGTAAAATAGAGCGCAGCCTTTCGCTGGTAACAATCCTGCTTCGGAAGTCCGGCAAAACTGGGAATAGCTTCTACGTGTGTTGACTTATGAGACGAATGTTCACTGTCCATCACTAGAGCTGTAATATTCATTAGACCAATGGACAGGAGGCGACATCGGACCAATCTTAGACCAGAAAACAGAGGTATTGCTGACCCTGAAGTTGGACCAGGGCTGCTGAGCCGGCACAATTTCAGCGACTCCAACTTCGACTCCGACTCCAACTCCGGCTCAGACTTCGAGTCCGGCATATCCGGACTCCAGCTACATTCTTGAGGACAAAATATGCAGCGTCAATCATTGTCTTCCGTATCCGTTTAAAACAGCACTCCTCTAACACTGTAACCTCACCCAACACCTTTAGGCGGGATTCCTTTGCAGATTCGAGCTCCTCTGGTATTGGCGAATCCTTTGCAATGTTTCATTACCTTGATTAAGCAAGGTTAATCAACCTAAGCAAAAAAATGAGCAGAGAGTAAGGGACCATGACCCCCTGGCCGCCGTGTTCCCACGCCTATGACTGTAACAGTGCTAAGCCGCCCAGCACGGGCGTGGCGTGACGATCGGCACTCAGTCCAGCCGTGCCCGCCTGCGGGCGACAAAGTCCGCGAAACGGGCACCGAGCGGCGAACTCATGTCCCAGTTCATCTTCACTGTAGTCATTATCGCCAGTCCCCTGGACATGTCGTTAAATGAGTATATTTTGAAATTTGAGTTATATTGAACCTGGTCACCATGGCATGATTCGCAGCTCATTAGTGAAACGAAAACGATGTCGCTAAAATTATTGTCATATATTAATCAATCCAAAATATGTCCGCTAAATGAGAAGATTATCATTTTTTACACACATTTTCTTTCGAGACGGTCGAAACTTGAATGGCCGTAGGCGAACGAATATTTAATCGACCAAACTAATTGGCAACTTACAAAAAGTCGACTGCGACTCCAGGCCAGAGTCGTAGTCGGTGAGATTTTACCGACGACTTCGTCTTCGACTCTGTCCAGAAGAAAACTGCTGACTCAGACGACCGACTGACTCCAACTCCGACTCCGACTCCAACTCCGCAGCCCCGCTTTGGACTGAATCACGACTTGGAACTTGGCTGATGTAACTGTTTTCATCCCCCCGGAGAACATAGCTCAACTAAATGCATTGACTCAGCTTTCCGTTGGTCTAGCATCTTGGTCTTCTGAATGATGTAACTTAGTTCGCAGCATTAAGCTCGATTTCTGTCCATATCACTGCACACGGCAGATTTGGTATTTGCGGCGATTGCTCTTGTGACAGTCAACCTTCATCTGATGCTCTAAGAAATATGCTTCTCTTTGCATGATATGGCTAAAGTCGTGGGAAAATAGATGGACTGTCGTTCGGAGCTGCTGGTTTACACAGCCCAGTAGAGCGGAAACCGTCGACAGATATGGAGCGGGCAGTCGGAGTCGGACTGTAAATGTATGCACGATTCAGAACGTTAAACCGCGCCGTACCGGAAGAAGGGGATTACATTTTTTCGTCGTACCAAACGCAACCAGATTGTTTGACTGAGTTACTTAACCCTAGAACACTAACTATATTGTGTGTGTCACCTGTTCTTATTGACCTGGCAATGAAAAGTGTCAGAAACCGCGTTCTCTTAGCAGACCAATAAGCAAATGAAAATTTGCATTCAAAATATAACGATTTTGAGAGTTTTTATAAACAAATTGTAAAAATGAAACTTTCCGGCCAAAGTTGTCATAAACTTGTCAATTTCTTCCAAATCCATTGGGCCACATCTGAGGATGTTGACGTCATTTGGCAGTGCCGGGTTCCTGATGATGAATGCGGACTTTTGACCGAATTTTCACTTTGGCGGCCTCTGCCGTGGGAACCAGTGAATGCAGCATGTCGGCTTTCCTGTCTCTGCCTGCGTGGAGATGTTGACTGAAGGTACTGAGACGCTGAGGTCGTGCGTGGGCAGGGCTTGCGCGTGACGGTCGTTATGTCCAGTGGCGTACCCAGGAATTTCCAAAGGACCAGGGCATTTGCCAGAGGGTCGTCTCCACTAGTCTGGGGCGCTGTCACTGGTCAGGGGGCGCCGTCACTAACCAGAGGGGCGCCGTCACTGGTCGGAGGAGCGCCGTCATAAGCCAGTAGGGCGCCGCCACTAGCCAGCGGGGCGCTGTCACTGGCCAGAGGGCGCCGTTACTAGCCAGAGCGGCGCCGTCGCTGGCCAGAGGAGCGCCGTCACTAGCGGGTGGGCGCTATCACTAGCCAGAGTGACGCTGTCACTTGCTGGAGGGGCGCTGCCCCTAGCTGCGAGGTGCCTGAGCGTGCCGGGGTGCCGGGGTGGCGCGTCCTTAGCCGGAGGGGCGCTGTTATGATTCTGATGTCTCATATCGAAAGGGGCAGGGCATGCCCTCAATGCCCGTATGTTCGGTACGCATACTCATGACATGCCCGCATGCTCGGTTATGTCATCACACTGGGTACGAGATACCCATGGTTAGTGATCTAGGGTAAAATTCGTGGATTTCTGTCGGGCCCTATATACCTACGAAGTGACAAAATTGTTAACCCGGGTTCCGCTAGGGGCTAAATTTTATCCCAACCCTACAAGTTTTATCCCAACCCTAACGGATTTCCTTAATAACTTGGACACAATAAGAGCTATCGACACAAAACTTCAATTACCCGACACAACATCAATTCTGCGTCTTCTTTCAAGTTTTGATGAAATTGTTGGGTATCTTGGGACATAATGACGCTTTAGTGACGTCATGTCAAGCCATTTTGGACCTGAAAATAACAAATCTTCGAAAACTCATAGAACATATAGTTTTTAGAAAATCCCAAACAAAACTGTCAAGAGAATTACCTTCAAAATGGCTATAATCACAAACAAAACTGCGAAGAGAATTATCTTCAAAATGGCTATCTTGGAATTCATAAAAAATTATTCGTCCCCAAATGAAAAGAAACTGTCTTTCACGAAAAACATTCCAATATACAAGTTGTCAAAGCTTTTTAACAACCGGAATATAATTTCAAGAAATACATAGTAACAACCACTATACAAAATATAAAAACACAATCTTTATTCTAAACCGGGTAAGAGCTGCTGCATTGGAGATGCAATATCTTATTACCACATTACCGGCATGTCGCATGTCGCGTGTGTGACGGCAAGGGCAACTTACCAGCATACCGATAATTTTGCATTGCTGCTGGTAATAATGCGGTGTACGACCTAATTATGTTGGTAAATTGTCGGCAACGATGGATTCCGATTCCGATTCCGATTTATAAGACAGACTGTGCAGTGTGCAATATGCATGAGCTTTTAAACATGACGGTAATGCGTCACGAGCAACGGTAAAAGCCGGTATTTATTATCTTTCTGGCGCTGCCAGTGCGGTACCGGTATGTTTTCTTTTTTTAGGAAAAGCTGCATTTCTGCTCCTGAAGTATGTGTACATACCTAATGACATCATTTTCTTAAATAACTATTTTTCTTTTAAAACTAGACATCAACAAATTGATACCACCATTGTATTTAGAGGCTAAACTGGTCCATAAGCATGTCTTTGTTGCAAATGGCCTGACCTCACATGACCTGTCTTTGACGTGACCTTGACAACGACTTTACTTAGATAAGGTCAGGTTGGAAAATGACTGTCATCATCGAATTATACGTATAAACAAACCCCTATAATATGTGTGGCACGACTTACTTGTTACGCTGAACCACAGTGACCTTTTGTGCCATGACCTTGCCCTTGACCCGTGCTTAGTATCAGACTTATACGCATACAGGACTTTGACCTGGAGTGTTTGGCATGGCTTGGGCCCAAGGCTGTTAAATGTGCCGTCCCCAAGGCCCGCAATGCGAAGCACTAGATTACCAAAGACCTTTGACCTGACCTTCACCTGATAAATAACCTTATTTTGAATGAAAATTGCATATGCTTTAAATCTTCTCACTGATATATTTTCATTGCCGTCGTAGCGTCCTTCTACTACCTTTGGTTCAATAGATAACGGGGGTCGCCATGGGAAAAACAACCATCGAACACATAAAGAGATTACCTTTCAATTATCCCAATTGGAGTGCAAGTTTTGCTGCATCGAAGCTGATTTTACTTTGCAATCAGTATTTTCCAATGAGATTATGCGGTATGAACTCAAATAAGGATAAAAGAATGAATTAACATGCGATAAAAATTTACATTTTGTGATCGCGTAGTTAGCTTTTTTAATTAATTTAATTCTCTCGAAATGGCTTTCATAGGTGATCGTTGATTAGTAATTATATCCCCAAGTAATTCTTTGAACAAATTTCATCATAATATTCGTGCTCTAGGTCCTGGATTATTCTTTTGTCGTTGGATCCTGAAGATCAGGGATCCTGAATTTTTGTCGTGGATCTCAAATCTTGCCAAGGGATTGCCAAAATATTTTGTTGCAAATATTGTGGGTTTTGAATCTTTCGGATAGATTTTGCCCGTGGATCTTGTGGATCTCGGACCTTTCGGTGAAATTGTGTAGGTGGATCTTCAAGATCCTGAATCCATTGGGCAAATTTTGGTGTGGGATCTTATGAATCCTGGATCCAGCAAATGAATTTTGCCGCGGGACTTTGTGGATCTTAAATCCTATTTTTCGGTCACGGAAAATATCGGGATAGAACACTTGTGAACAACCATATAGAGTAAAAATAGTTATCCTTGATGACCTCAACTGATCAAAAACAAAGCATCTCAGCGTCAAGGGCATATCTATTCCCTTTGTCTCATCATAATGACGTGCTATTTTCCTCCTGCCTTTGGGCAGAGCGCAGATATCGGTTTTATGCTATGCGGTACAACATACCTTCAGGCGTTAACTACTAGTTCCATCTAGGGACAGGAATATAAGTAGGAATGAACACCCATTAAGTAAGTTATACCAAATTTGCGAATTTTCCACCCCCTCCCATCCCTTGTCACAATATGTCACACCGAAGCGTAATCCCATGTCCTAATAACGTTACACTGACGATTACCCATCTCTGTTACCATTGGCGGATCCAGAACGAGGGCTGCAGGCGGTTTGGGGGCTAAATTAAAAAAAAAGTTTCACCAAATTTGAAAAACTCATCGGATTTGGTTTCCTTGTGCCTTATAAGTCAGTTTAAAACAAACATGCCTTTGTAAAAGTTTATTAGTTTTCCTTGTAAATTAGAATATGTGTCAAATTTCGCCGATTTCAGACGATTTGGGGGGAGGGCTAAAACCCCTTGGATCCGCTAGTGGCTGGGGGGGGGGGGGGGGTT
>JARFNZ010128611.1:0-11477 GCA_031763405.1 Balanus nubilus
GTTGACCCTACCGCCCCCCCCCCCCCCTGAATCCTCCAGTGAGCCATGGGGAAAGTTAATTCTAAATAGTATCAGTTCCCGTTGTTCATGTGTTCTGCTAACTAGCCTGCCTGTTCTGTTTCGCACGCTCGTAAAGTTAGCGTGTTCTTCCGTGACAGGTTCAGAGTTTATCCATACCACGGTAATCAGTCAATAGCGCAACCCTGACCATAAATATTATCTTCATTTTGCTGTTCAAGGTTCCTACTCACTTAAAGCCAGTGTCCCAAAATTTGCTGATGAGGGTGGGAAATGACACTCAAATCTGAATTATCGACTCTCACTCTCGATTATGGAGTTAATTTTTCGCTCCCAAGTTATTTGTGAAGAATTGTGATATGATTCTGACATAAATAGGTTAATAATGCACGCTATCAATAAAACTATATCCCTTGTTTATTGGGGCTTCTGGGAGCGCCGACTGCAATGGTCAATTTGCAAAAAACTATAAAACTATAAAACTATACCCCATTTTTGCATAAGTTTCCATTCTCGTACCCTTTTTGACTTCCATTTCCCACTCTAACACCCAATATAAAAATCAAGTTTGGAACACTGCTTTAACCGTATATACTACCAACCCAATGATGAAATGCAAAATAATATTTGAATTTACGACAAGTTAACGTAAGTGGCTTTTAGCATTATACAGACAATACAAGCAATCCTTTTTAAGCCAGGGTGGCTTAAATTAATTTATGTCAGCCGGTTTAAACCATGGATTAAACTGGCTTAAACCAGGCAGTGGCTTAAGTTTGCCAACCCTGCTAGAAATCCGATCCTAGTTGAGCAGATCGTCTGAAGTCTCGGGCCTGATGCCAGAGAGCCTGGTATCGAGTTTTGGGTGGCGGTCAATGCGGCGACACGGCCGGCCGGTGACCTTAGACCCCGCTGTCCAGCTGTCGATCGACCTCCTACTCTGGTCAGACCACGGATCTCCCCCGGCCGCCTCGAACCCCGCGTCAGTAGACTACAAAGAGCTCTTCTAGGTTGACTCCCGGACACGGAATTTATCTTCCCGGTTTTCCCCGGCCACGGTAACAGCTTTCTGCATCTTGTCTTTCAGAGAGTGTAAGACTGAAATAGGCAGAGGCGGCTCCAGATAGGCGCACACATGGTCCTCCTCAATAGCTCTGAACTAGAGATGCAAGTTTTCCTGAACAAGCATTACCTGCACTGTACCGACACCTCAACAATGAAAATAAATCATGGCATTTACCGCAGCTTTACCTTTACCAGCTTTGCATTACCGGCATATTTACCGACATACATAAATTGAAAGCCCGTGCTGTAAATACAAATCCACAATTACCGGTAACTTACTGACATTATCAGGTCATACACGGCACTATTACCAACGGTAATTAAAAATGAATAGTATGCCGGTAAAGTGGTAATGAAACATTGCATCTCTCACTGAACCCGTGATTTTACCCTCCCCAAATGGCCAGAAGTATTTGGTTTGGCGGACGATTTTTAACATTGCGTCTGTAGCGTCGCACGGAATAATCGGCTTCATTTGGACGATTTGGCCTTTCCCAAAACCTCGTCAAGATCCGCCCCTGGAACTAGAAACATTTAATCTTGGCATCAACGCAATACGCTTATGTTAAATTTACACATTGTACAGCCACCAGCTTTATCTCTCCTTGCATTGATCTGCTTTCTCCACCCTTCATTCGCGTTGGCTTACTGCCAGAAGAGTCGTGTATTTTACCACGGAATCCGCCCGAATGCCTGTCCTGGATCAAGATAACTAGGCGTAATCCACCCGCGTACAACAAGCTATCACCCAGTCCAATAAAGGCAGCGCATTGCGCACTCGCCAAGCCAAGCGAGCACATGCCACTGCGGGCGATCTCTCGAAATTCCAAGGTCGCCCTCCTTACGAACTGCACTGGGCCGGAACCGTCACTTTACGAGGGACTCTTCTGCATAACTGCCGTCGCCGAGCGCTCAGAGCGCTGCTGCCGGGCGTCAGGGGAGTGCCGGATGACTCGCTGTCGTTTGGGCCGGGCCGGGGTAGGGAGCGTGCTACTGCTGGCAGCGGACAGGGTGGTCGGCGCCGCGCGACAAGAGCCGCCGTATTCGCCGCAGGAAGCGCAGCGCCCGCGGCTTTGTCGGGATGGTGATACAGCGGGCTGCCGCTGGGGGGGGGGGGGGAGGAGGGACCACGGGTCTGGAACAAGTCATCGACCCACAGGGCACCGCCGGCCGACAGCGAATAAATGGCCGGCTGTGGTGACGAGTGTCATGGCGCTACAACTCCAGTCCGAATACCGACGGGAAAGGCGCCATGGCCTGTATCGTATGGGTGTAGTATTGATTGTTAGAGGGAACTGATGTGGTTGTCAGTGTCATGGCGACAAGTTTGTCGTGTTTTTAGCCACACAGCGGATGTAGATTGAAGATTCTAGGTAACAAAGACATCCTACGATACACGTTCTTGACGCATACGGCCATAGTTGTTTCACGGTGATTCCGTACCTACTGTTGTTAAACAATGAGCGTTAGTAATGGGAAAACATTTCTAAAATATTAGCAGCAAACGCCCACATACAAGGGAATTTTTGGTGATGCAGCTGATCACACACTACACAGAAATTCTTCTAAAGGTTCCCACTTTCCAAGTCATTCGTTATGGTTGTAATATTGCTATAGTCGTGGGTTATTTTCATTATGGTCGTTATATCCTTTATTCGCTATGAGTATATGTTTGCATTAGATATAAATATCGCGAATAAATATTGTTAAGTAAATGTTTCCGAATAAATATTGTAAGCACTTCTGGCATTGCATCCTCACTCTTCCCGCGCTTTCGCTCTGGCTCCCGCGCTCCCTCTTTCGCTCTATCGCTCTTTCGCGCCCTCGCTCTCGCTCTCGTCTCCTTACTCCCCTCGCTCTCGTCTCCTTGCTCCCCTCGCTCTCGTCTCCTTGCTCCCCTCGCTCCCGTCTCCTTGCTCCCCTCGCTCCCGTCTCCTTGCTCCCCTCGCTCCCGTCTCCTTGCTCCCCTCGCTCTCGTCTCCTTGCTCCCCTCGCTCTCGTCTCCTTACTCCCCTCGCTCTCGTCTCCTTACTCCCCTCGCTCTCGTCTCCTTACTCCCCTCGCTCTCGTCTCCTTGCTCCCCTCGCTCCCGTCTCCTTGCTCCCCTCGCTCTCGTCTCCTTACTCCCCTCGCTCTCGTCTCCTTGATTCCCTCGCTCCGTATAGGTGGATATACCCGACGAGGAGTGGTAGCAGCTTCCCTGTAAGGTATGCTGTACCGCACAGTTATCATGCCTTGCGGCATAGCCTAAACGCCAGGCTACACACGGCCGGAGCAGAATGTTTCAGGACTGCTGCCTGTCTGGCTGGCCCAATGGCCCCTGAATGATATTCGCTTTGAGAATACTATTGAATAAAAAGGTCACGGCCTTCTTATTCGAATAGGGTCAGTAAAAATGGAACTCGCCAGACACCTGGTTATCATGCCCTAGTAAACTCTAATTGCCGTCCAAAACTTGTCTGACTTTTTCAATTCCCACGCATTGTTTGAAAATCGCTGCTGCCCTGTCTACGTACTTTAATAGTGCACCGATTGGCATTTTTAGTATGAAAATAGATAGTGTTCGTACAGTCAATATCTTGACCTATACCGACATTTTCGCCCACTGTGATAATATAACGGTCAAGTTGCGTTTTATTGAACTCGCAATGTTATGAATCGCGCAAGCTTATACATCGCGCAAGCTTATAAAACTACATCTTGGTTCCAATTCAATGGATCTCTAAAAAAAAATTAGAAAGCGGGTCCGAGATCCGAGTAGGTTTCGTCACGAAATCGACTTGAAAATCTTCGGAGTTTCCGTGGTTCATAATCAATATTTATCAATACCAGAGTCCATTGGGACCGGGATCCGTATCAGAAAATCGGATAGGTATCAGGAACTCTGTTTTAGGAATTCTGTCACAAATTTACTTAAAAATATGTAAGATGTATTACACCACGAGCGAGTATAAATATGCCGTTGATCGACGAGGCGAAGCCGAGTCGATTAACGCATCTTTATATTCGCGAGTGGTGTAATTATGTTATCCCGTGCCGCCAAGCTATATCAAAAAGCACAGGAAAACTTCTCAGCCGGGGTTTATCAAATCGATAATCACCATATGTCGATTAAATTTCCAGTTAACTGACGGTCGATTAAAAAATTGCCTCAACACGTGCTTTAATGGCAAAGACTGATATCGGCGTGGGATAATAAACGCTTGGTGGACAACTTCACATGTAAATAAGTTTTGATCAGTTGTTACCATGAGAAACTGTTGTGCGTAAAAAAAAATGTTGCTAGACTGTGAACAATCAGCATGATCAATGGCAATTTGTATAGTAGGTACAAGGCTAACAATGGTCGCGTAAAAAAACAATCATATTCCGTTGAACCACTACCAACGTAAGTCAACGTCTACCACGAATTTATACATTCACCATGGCCGCAACGGACAAGATGTATCCCGAATACCGCTAATGAAATAACTGCTACTCTTTCCACAGCCTGGCACAGTCAGAAAAACCGTACTCGACGCTCACGACACCATGGGATTCTCCGAATCGCCAATCAACTTGACCGCAGTGAATCCGTCTTACACCGCCGACGCCGGCGACGTGGATGTGAACAACAACATCATGGAGCGCGTCTCCGGGGACCAGCCGAAATCGATGGCCGGCACCGCCGCCGGAACTGCACCGGAAGCCGGCCACGGAACCGGAGCGGTCGGGCAGTCGGCAGGCTGGAACCCGCCCGATGACGACCTCGAAATCATCCCCGGGGTCACCGGGGTCATCGGGGTCGCCGGGGTCACCGCTGCCGTCCAGTCGCCGCTGGTCGTCGACGGAGAGATCGGACGCGTTTTCCTCAGCGCCAATCGTGCCCTGTACGGCTGCGACGAACACGACGCGGCGGAACCGAACGTGACGCGACCCACCGCCAGTGATGTCGACGTTGATGATGAAGATGATGGAAGGCTGTTCATCGCGCTAGATCCGGTGACGCCCGACGGGAGGCAGTTCGTCACGCTGGATGACTCGCGTCCGTCTCTGGCGGAGGAGAAGCTGACGGTGTCGCTCTCGGTGTCGGGCCAAGAACCCTCCGGTGCGGAGGTCACGGGGTCACGATCTGGTGGCCGCCGACGGGTCCGTGAACAGGACAAGCCGCTGGAGTGTGTCAAGTGCGGACGCCGCTTCATCCTCAATAAGATGCTGGAGAACCACAAGTGCGGCATCACGTACACGTGTTCCGAGTGCGGCAAGCCGTTCAAGAAACGCTGCCAGCTGCAGGCGCACTCCTTCATCCACAAGCAGGCCAAGGACTTCGTGTGCGGCATCTGTCAGCGCGCCTTCAAGGAGAAGAGCAACTTCAACCGGCACGTGCGCACTCACTCGAGTCTGCGGCCGTACAAGTGTCCGCACTGCGTCAAGTGCTTCAAGGTGGCCGCGACCCTGTACGTCCACCGTCTGACGCACGACGCGCGCGGCCGCTTTGTCTGCGACTTCTGCGAGAAGGACTTCAAACGTCCGGAGCACCTCCGCCAGCATCGCCGCATCCACACCGGGGAGAAGCCGTACCGCTGTGCCGTCTGCCAGCAGTGCTTCACCACCGACAACACGTTGCGCACGCACATGCGCCGGCACACGGGCGAGAGACCTTATCCGTGCCCCATCTGCCAGAAACGCTTCACTCAGTCGAGCGCGATGAAGACGCACTGGAAACGGCACAGCGAGTCCCGCGAGTTCGACTGTCCCGTGTGCCACCTGAAGTTCAAGCAGAAGTACGACCTGAACCGACACATGGTGTCGCACAACACCGAGCGCCCGCACCAGTGCACCGTGTGTCATCTCCGCTTCAAGACGCGCTCCAGCCTGCAGAAGCACCGCGAGACCCACTCGGAGGAGCGGCAGTTCTCCTGCGCCACCTGCGGCAAGGCGTTCAGGCGGCTCTCCTACCTGCGTCTTCACGAGGCCACGCACGGCGTCAACACGCGCTTCGCGTGCCCGCTGTGCACCAAGTCGTTCACGCGGCGCTACAACCTGCGTCTGCACCAGGAGGAGCACGAGGAGGGTGGCCGCCGCCGGCACTTCTGCTCCACGTGCCGCCGCTGCTTCCGACGCGCGGCTGGCCTGCGTCAGCACGTGGTGATGGCACACGGCGGACCGGGGCCGTACACGGAGCAGGAGGAGTCCCACCCCGGCATCGAGCGAGAGAAACACCACCTGGGAAACACTCACGGGGAGCTGAATCACGGCGAGAGTCCTGATGAGCCCGGTGCTGCGAACGGTACCGCCGGAGAGGAGAACGTCGCAGCCGCGTCAGATGTGGAGGTGGGACCTGAGGCGACGATGACTGGCGAGCGGTGGATGGGGGGAGGGGAGGGTCAGGTGGACCGTGGAGAGAGTATCGCCTCGTGTCCTGAAGAGGCGTACCGGCAGGTCTGTGATCAGGGTCAGGGGTCTGAGGAGAACCCGCAGGAGGTCCGGCTTGAGGTGAAGGAGGAGGATGAGTCCTCCGAGGAAGAACTGATTGTGGATTAGCTGAAGAAGCCCTCGGGGATGGTTCATGAATCAGAATCACCGAACATACAAGTGTGTGATACTTCAAGTCATATTATGCGGCATAAATATCCAGATTTGTGAGGATGCTGATTCGTATGCATGGAACTTGCGATTGTGTTGCACAATGTTCTGTTCAGAATTTCTTGGTTTAGTTACGCCCAGCACGAACTGGAGCACCTTGGCGCGTTGTACCTTGCTCAGGAATTATGTACCAGTGATCGTAGACGTTTTTCGGAATGGCTCCGTTGTAGGATCGCGGAGCTCCTGTCATTTTCAAGTACCTAGTGCGGGTCATTTTGTGAGAAACATGGCACCGTTCGAAAATTCGTTGTTATTGGCTTCCAATGAGACTATCTATGGCGTTAGGTTTCAGATATTTTATTTCATTCGGTATATTTTCAAATGTAGTTATTGTTTGTCCTCATTATCTCTTCAGTGTTTTCCTGCTATTTATTAACAAATATTATAACTTATTTTTTTATTTTGATGCTTTGTAGGATACTCCTAATTTGTGTAAGCGTTTCTAGTCCATTTGTTCAGAAATTAGAAGTGCTGGTATTATTGACATAGAAGTAGATATGTCACGTCGCGCTCAAGTTGCTGTGATTGAGAGTGTTATTTGGTATAACCCAGGGTAACTGCACTTGGCAACTGTTATTTCCAGTGTGCATAGAATACTGTTGTGAATTCCAGCAAATACAGAGCATATATTTTGTCCGCACCGCTATTACGCGAGGCAGAATGTTTGAGATTTCCGGTTGAAGACGACATGACCGCCATTCATCAGTAATGAATGCTGATCGAATCAGACAGCTGACCTATCTCACGAATGAGATCAGATACACTCAGCACAGGTGTCCACCACACCAGTACTCAGCGGCGGCAGTCTAATCTAAGGGTACCGAACCTCTCCAGCACTCCACAGATAGCAGAGTCCTACGCAACGTGACGTAGTTCAGCATTATGATAAACAGTGGCCCGGTTTCAGCTTAGGAGAGCCTCTTATCGGCGTTATGCTCGCCCTAAGTCGCGTTCGGTGTTGGCTTGATTTAATTATTGACAGGCTTTGCCCGGAAGTTGACCTACTCTTCGAATTTTGACCCTTACTCATAGTTCGGCGCGGTAAACGACTCGAAACTCAAAGAATGCTGTGCCGCATTACACCAATGCAATGCGGCGCTGCGGTACTGTCAGCAAATGTTAACAGTTACACTGTGTCGTTCTTCATTTAGCAAAGGATTAGTAAACAAAAAATGAATCGGAGCTCGGCGTCCATTAGTAAAAACGCAGGGCTGTGCTCGACTCAAAGTCGTTGAGTCAAAATTTACCTCTGAATTAAATGAGTTAAGATTAGAGCCGATTGAGAAAAAAAGGATGAAGTCGCATGGATTGTCCCTTGTGTTGAGTCAACTGGACCCTGCTTGGGTCAAACTTTAGTCAACTCACCCTCTTAAGTCAAAGAAGATAATGCAGTGACTGAGTATTCCAGTTTTGGGGATCTGGCAGGGGAAGAATCGTTTTCAAAATAGACCTGACCGCACCCCCCCCCCCTCCCGTCATAATCTTGTGTCGTTGAGACCAAAATGAATCGAATCAAGAAGCTTTAACATCTAATTGAGTCCGAGTTGAGTCAGGGTAACAGCAAATGAGTCAACATTGAGCCGACTTAAAACCATTTGCTCCACCACTTGAATCAGGGTTGAGTCAGAGCACTGGTGGTTTCAGACGTCGTTTTTTTTTGGGGGGGGCTGCAAGTCGGCTTCCGGGGGGTGGTGCGGTCTAAAATTCTAAAAATACGATTCTTTCCATGCAACGCCATTGGCGTAATGTTACAGGCTCCACAGAATCGCTACGTCCATGGTGGGAAAAAGGTCACTATGAATGATCGCGTCGGAGCGTTATTAAGACATTATGGCTTCTTTATCAAACCACAGGAGTCGTTCGCCACAAAGAAGAGAACAAAATCACCATTTACACAAACACTTTTGGTTTAATTGAAAACTTCTAATTGCTTTGGACCTTTCACTGACCTTCCACTGAAAGTTCACTGAAGGAAGACACAGCAGAAAGTAAGGATCTTCATAACAGTTATATGAGCGGAAGGTTGCTAAGAATCGTTTTATTATATCTCAGTAAAATAATCAATGCTAATATACCCATGCTGTCTTAACGCAAAATGTATGCGTGAGCGGTCATTTTGATGAAACTGAAATCTTATCTAATCGGAATAAAAACAAAATTGGAATCACGCTTTTTAGATGGTCGGCAATCGGATTCGGAATCGAACCAACTGGCGTAATATTGATTGGAATCGGAATCGGCTCAACCTGCTTTGACATGAAATCGGAATAGATTTCGCTGAAGCGAAATCAAGCACTAGTCCGTTATCGACAAGCATTACTTAACAAGCCCAGCAGCAGCAATCTAGTAATGTGGCACGCTCATCTCTCATGGCTTAAGATTTTGTTAACCGTTACCATGGTGTGAAGTCCATTCGTTTCCGGAATACCATCGTATTTTCGCACCCCTTTGAGCACATCGTTATTCTTGTTGACGTTCTAGCGCCTAAAGTTAAAGTCTGATCGCGACGAAAGTGATTTCAAACCATTCCCCGTCCCAAAAATTAACCTCACGTGACTTTTAAAGGGACATTGTCACATAAATACAAAATTGTATATGTGATAGAGCCAGTTTCCCCTGTTACACCAGTCCAGTCCGTTTCAAAAACTTCGCCCCCAATCGTCTGCAATCTTAATTCAAAGATTGGTTTTTCGCACTAGTTTTTAGTAAAATCGTAGGTACTTTTTCTTTAACAGACTCTCGAGAGACTGCAATCGCGTCATCACTATACGACATTTGAATTCTGAAGTAAAAATTTGATTAAGATTTTGAAGTGTTCTGACTAATAAATGTCGTCATCGGGTTTTCAGTTCGAAGTTCTATTATCATGTATTTTTCAGTCAAACACAGTCTCCTCTCTATCTTTTTCAAATATGAATCAACACGATTTTCAGATGCTATGGCTAAGTTAAGTACGCAATGCCCTTTACTCTGTCTCAGGATTTCGCCCGACTTTGGTCCATCCTCTGTGGCGAATTTGAATATTCGGCTTGGCAACGCAGAAAAAGGTAAACAAACAGCATAGCAGAACGTGCCGCCCGGAACTTGTTTATTTGTATATGAACTTTATTTAATTTGATACACAATTTGATTATTTAGCTTAATTTAATACTTGATTTAATGAATTAAGTGCGCCAAATTCCATGCAACAACATTTACGGTGGAGGCCATCATACCGAAATAGAGCGGATCATAATCACGAAGTTCTTTTAAGAGTTGAAGCGAGTCAAAAATAATTTCCTGATATCTCTTGTTAGGTGATGTAGTTGCACGTTTGAGCCTTACCATCAGTGACACAAAGCTCGTTAGGTTGAGTTTGACCGTTTTTTTACATTACCGCCAGAGGTGACAATGCTCTTTAATGGTTGCGCAACTTGATTTTCAAGGTCAAAATAAAGGCTAAATAACGGGTAACTCTCAAACGCCTAAACTTGAAGTCTGATCACGACGCAAGTAGTCTCTGCCCCGTCCCGAAACCTAACCTCACATGGCTGTTTACGGTTGTGTAACCTTACTTTCCAGGTCAAAATCAAGGTAAAATGACGGGGAACGCTCCAGCGCTTAAACTACCGTGAAGTATGATCGCGAGGAAAGTGGTCTCAAATGAATCCCCGTCCCAAAATCTAACCTCACATGACTTTTTACGGTTGTGAAGCTTGAGGTCAAATGACGGGGAACGTTCTAGCGCCTAAAGTTGAAGTCTGATCGCGACAAAAGTGTTCATTTGACCTTGATTTTGACCTTGAAGAACTAGTTGCACAACCGTAAAAAGTCATAAGAGGTTAGATTTGGGGATCGTTGGGGATGGGGGGAATCGTTTATGACCATTGTCATCGTTTCAAAATCAAAACGATTGCGAGTGACCAAACTGAAATTAATTTATCCTAAACCCAAGCAATCCTTCTCTAGCCGAACATGAACATTTGTGCTGTTTTTGGAAGGTTTCTTCCCGCTATAAATTGACAGTCACCTTATAATTGGAGTCATTTTTCCCAAATAAAAATGTAATAGACATCGACCGATATCGAAAAGGACGCGCCAACAAAGGAAAAATTGATTGCAGAATTAACAGAGTGTGACTACTCTTCATCCATGTGTGACTCATTGTCTGGCTCTTTGCACGTGACCAAATCGCATTCGTCTTTCATGTGGTCACTTCTACCCGTAATTTTTACTGAGTAGCTGTCCTATGATAAGTGGCTACGGATTAGAGATTCAATCCAGTTACTTTCTTGGTGTACAATCACTTCCTTTCAGCACTGCAGCGCTGGTCATCTGGCCGCTTGCCCGCCCGAGCCGATGCGGCTACGGTGGCCGCGCGGGCGGCACGGTCGCTCATCATACCCTCGGGCCACAAGGGTCAAACGACCTTATTGGTGGCCCGCAGGCCGGCGGCAGCGCATGGCGAAATCAAGCGTGCGTTCGGTGTCGGAAAATGTTCTCCCCTGGATATTCTCCAATGGAAAATTATCGTAGATAATCAACCTTTTTTCGTGTTCGGAATCGCTTCTGTGGGGGAGAATTCTCCGTTGGAAAATTATCGCTTCGTAGAGCATTCGATATTTTGGATATCATCCATCGGTTGTTCTGCTTAATTTCACTAAGCAAACTCAACTAGAATAAGGAATAATTGACTTGAGTCTCAATGCCGAAAATGGAAAATGAAAAGTATTATAATATATTTCGGGCTAAGCCCCACGTCAGATAATCACACATATGCGAAATACAAA
>JARFNZ010128622.1:0-10319 GCA_031763405.1 Balanus nubilus
TTTTACGTTGGGTGGGAAACGACTCAAAAGCACAATCGCATTGATGCATCACACTTGCATTGACCAAATAGGAAAATGTTCTTTAACACCTTATCTCATGTAGGGTGGTACCCACCAATTTTGCCTATGATATTACTTCCTTAATACATAAAATGAACCAATGAAAACATGCTTAATGAAATACCCTGTGCAACCGGGTGGGCCGAAAACTCTTCCGAACTTGAAAGTTTTATTTCTGTTAAAATACACAACTGAGAACCCTGAACTTTTGACGATATAATATGACGATATAATTCTACGAACACTTAGCAGTTTATGAGATTCCGTTGATTTCATCGCAAACTGATGTTGAACTGTGAAGAAAAGGTGAGAAATTTCGTTTTTTTTTCTTACGTCTTCAAATATTGACCTCTATATTTTCATGCGGAATTACAATGGCATGCGCTATGCCACGCTCAATTCATCAGCTCAAAATAACCGGTTCATTGAAAAGCTTGAGGACGGGCATAGCATCGGGCGAACTCAGAACAGCAGGTCGCCGTCCAAGATGGATGGATTTGATGGCCCACAACTCACTCCTGTGGTAGCTACTTCAACCTATTTATGAAAAGGTGTATTCAGATGATTTCATCCTACAGTAAAGTGGAGCTCCTTCTGTAGGAGCAGATGCTCCCAGGGCTCCCGGCGAAATGGTGCTGCTTCATCGACAAGAACGAATGGTCGCCGAACTCATCTAACATTAACCCTATTGACTATTGCGTCTGGAAGGTCCTGGCGGAGACAGCTGCCTTACCGTCGGAAGTTTGACTCCCTGAAGGGTTCTAGGAATGTGATAGGGTGGATACCTGGCAGGGAGTGACTGAACACTATCAGGTGAAGTATCCTGCGGTGGAAGTGACGACTGAACGCTGCAATACGCTCTAAGGGGAGTGCGATCACTCACGCGCTCAATAAAGCTGCAGAAGTCTGGTGAGAAAAATGAAAAATGGTTTTGGTCTTCTTTTGTTTCAGATTTTGTCAAATAAGATTCAGTGAAAGGATTTATCTGAAAATTTGCAAGAACAATAACAAAATTCATCAAATGTGTACGAATTTTCAAAATAACTATCTTTACTCGCTCAACCTTCCTTAAAATCAGCCTAAAGTTGGGAACGTTTTTTTTTGTCCACCCGTTATTCCTTGGCAAATAAAGAAAACAAGTATGACTTATGTATGTACGGTTTTTGTGAGGTTATGTGTTTTTAATTGTATTGGAAAATGATGCAGAAAGATGCATTCCTGCGGTGCGGGGGCTTTCAAATGCTTTTATCAATGGACACCCGGACTTGTTAGCCCACTTTTCCAACAGAATATAAAATTTCGGTGATAATGATTTCCACAAAATACAGTATGATTCTACGAACAGTAAAAGGAAAACGAGAAATGGTGTAATATACTTGCACCCTCACACTATAAAGGCACGTTCAATAATGTCAGAACTGAGGTTGAGGTACAAAGACTCTTACAAAAAACAAGTTCTTCCATGTTTACTAAAGAGCAGTGGGAGTAAAGTGTGCTGGCATATGCTTCATTTAATTTTCTGTGACGAGTAATAATCAAGTTCAAAGAGCCTATTCAAGCGCAGAACACAGAGCGCTGAATGAATTCTTGGCATTATTGTCGTTTCAAATGCAGGTCACTGCCGTGTCAATACAAATATTACAGTGAAGCGACATGAGAAGTAGACACTCTATAGTTTTTGTGTCTGATCTTGTACTTGAGTCTTGGTCTCTTTACTTCGTGGGAACATGTTTTCCCTATAACTGTGACTAACCAACTTCGTTTGCGTGTGCTGTTTGCGCGTTTGTGCTCGCTGGTGTGCGTGTTTTTGTGTTTATAATGTCACTCCGCTAACATTCCAGGCTCCCTGAAGACGCACCAATCATCGGCTATCAGGCCCAGCCTCTCGCATACGAAGTGAAAAAGCTCCTGTACGATAACCCCCTGCCCCGCTCGTTTGTAATGTTTTCGGTGGTTTCTCTCCGCTATGGCTGTGCAGTCGTAGCTAATGGATTCGTCGCTGCCTCTGTAGTTACGTAGTGGTACGTGTTCTGGTAGTAATGACTCTTTGGCTATTGGCTAGTTGGCCGGCAGGAAGATTCCTAGGAGAAATTGTATAAATGGAGGCGTTCTACCCAAATAAATGTGGGCGTTTATCAGCCAAGTTTCAATTATATTTCGCCTTTTTACAACATACCTTGACACAAATTGGTGTCTCCACAACAGTAGTTTATGTTTTATCACATTTTGCTTAAACGCACTTAACTACATCTTGTTTACACGTATTGTTTCTCGGTACCCAACAGGCGATGTAACTGTGCCCTACGCTTCCTACCCGTACTTACATAAATATTGGTCACTTTGTTGATGACCTCATTTTCCGGAACAGTTTATTACGCAAGATAGGACTTCCTGGCGTTTGTCTGGCTGCCAACATGGCTCTCATTCAATACATTGACGCTTATGTCTTCTGATATAGGAAGAAGACCTTCTGCTGTGGGCTGCCTGTTATATATTCGTGTACTGCATTTTATCATGTCCCGCTTAGGGCCAATTCTCACTGAGTGTAAACGTAGAGCAAACGAGGACAAAACGTTTGGTTCGCAAAATTGCGCAAGCCACAAACAGCCACAAACACAAACACAAACAGGTCACAAACGGATATCGAAACAACATTGAAGGGAAGGTGATAACATGAGGTTTGCTTATTACTATGCGATTATAACAAAGAAGGTCATTCAATGTTTACGTTTGCTTTACGTTTCGTTTACCTTACGCTTAGTGAGAACCAAGCCTTAGGAATGGTAGATTTAGTGCTGCACGTTTAAAACAGTCCTTGTTGTGACATGGCCTGTGGTTTATCATGTGTCATACATAATTTCGCTTGCAGGCCAATGCAATAGTTGCTTATTATGCTTCGAAGCATTGCGAGGATATTATGCTTCGAAATGAAACGCATTAGAATAAAGTGGCATGGTGTCCGAAGCAAGTTTGATGACATTGCTGCAAAAAATGCATTAATCTCTCGGCAATAAATTTTGTTTGTGTTCCTAGCCAATCAAGGTTAAGAGTTATACACAATATTCGTTCGCGAATTCCTTCTACAATATTCATTTTTTAACGTTATTTTAATTATTTCGCAAAACATTCGTGCCAAAGAATGTCCACCACTGTTTGTGATGGAGTGTGACACCTCTGTGGTGAATATTGCAATTTAAGACGAAATAAGTTTGTGGTATATGAGTTACATACCCTGTGAACTAAAAGACAGGCTTAAGGTAAAAAGACTGAAGGATGCGCGAACCAAACAAATACGACTAACTAAACCAATCGAATTTCATGTACATGAATCCAATTATATTTGGCATTGTAGCGCAATGCATCAACCGTTCATAAGTTGCTGGCAATTTGAGGTGTTGCTGTTTCACAAGAATGTCAAAACCTGAATCCACATTTTGAAGGAAGTATCCTCAACGTCAAGCATGTAGTTAGTTGGATTGCCCCGAAGCAGCGTGAAATAAGAAAATGAGGCAACAAGACATATTAACCATTCCCAAGCGAGCGACAGATAAGTGAGGAGCATGACAAATATGATTGCTCTCGTAGTGTTGCCGAAAAGACAATAACACGACTTATCAAAATGTATTTTTTCTTTCAGACGTTTCTTTGGCAAAATAAAATAGGGTCAGTTTGCTTAATTTATGTTACATTGAGCCTAATGTGTTATAGAGATATCGTAGATTATAGTGAACGTGATACATGGGTACTGTGCTGATGTCTGTGTACATTTGCGCCATTTATTTACTTAAATTTTGTCATTTTTCGTCCAAGAAACGCCGTTGTCAGTTTAACATAACATTTTCTGTCAGGATACAAAATAGCACAACATTTTCACAACATTGCCTTACCCTGTAGATCAGCAGGGGAGCGCTGGGCTTCCCGGTAGTGAGAGCCCGTTTTCGAGACGTTTCGGCATTCGCTATTTGCTCCTGACTAGGATGGCCTGCGGTCGGTGGCAGAGGTCGCACTCGAGGCTAGTTAACGTCAGTGAGCGGGACGGGCCGTGTCCGGCTATGTTGGGCACGCAAAAATATCGGTCTAAATTCTGCCGGTCACCCGGAATTTTCCGATAGGACGGTAGAGGTCAGGACCTGCGCAACAAACTTGCTTAGCGTGGGTTCTGGCTTCGCGATTCCGCCCATTCAAAAGGTTCGGACTCAATTTCTTTCCTAAATAAATCAGGCTGTGTTCACGCGTTTTTGTTGTTCGTGTTAGACCCTTATTTGTATCTCAGTGAAAACCACGAGCCGTTGATTGTCATCTCGTCTTAGGTCGCCGTGCTGCACCTTATTTATGACTTTCTTGCAGCCCGCAGGGTGTTGACGTTCTCCCTAATGTCAAACCATTGTGCAATGGATTCTTAGAAACCGAGGAAGTTGTGGATAGGAAGGCACAGGCCTACTATGGGTCTTTTGAGCACTCGAAATTGTGAGTTCTTATAATATTTTATCTGGGAACTTTTGCTACTGCTGTGGTCTTATGGTTTACTATTATTGGGTACAATGGCTGCTACAATGGCTACAATCATTGCTATTTTTCCAAATTGTATTTCCATATTTGTTACCAACGGTCCTCTGCATAATTGTTTATGTTGGTGGCGGGTAGACTTGTAAACGATTCAATTGGTAAAAAGTTGATTTATCGGTGATTGAAGCGAAACCGCAATGATTCAATTTTGATTCAAAATGCAGTTTTTCATAAACTGTTGTTGAAAATACTGATGATGTTGTGGTACCCCTGTCCCTACCCCTATTGTGGCCAAGAACTGTATGGTTAGGTTGCATCCACTCTATTACCAGAGGTTATTTGAATAGGTTCAACGCAGATAATATTTTAATCAGCTTCATTCGATTTGTTTGTTGATTCAACCAAACGGCACTGATTCGATTCATGATTCAAACTGATATATCAACAAGATCTGATTCACATGTGATTCTTCTAAATATCATGCGATTATTGAATCTTGAATAGATTCACCATGAATCATTTGCAAGTCTGGTGGTGGGTTTGACATATTTCATATTACTTTTTTTCCATCAGTGAAGTACTTCCATAGACCCAGTACTATGTGATATTTTCGTTTTTCGTTTGTACAAACATGTCCTGTGGAATACCGCAGTCATGGATGGTTATGGTTTAGGTGAATTCTATATTGGTGTTGGCTATTCCATTAATTCGAAATACGTAGCTGAATTGCGTGGATACCTACAACGATAACAGATTAAAAATACATCAAGAGGTCTTTATAAAACAGACTTGGCAAATCCAGGTATAAATATTCAATCATTTCTAAAGAAATAAGCTAGGCAATAGTTGCCGTTGTTCATGAACCAACATAAGAACTGAAATAGACTTACACATGATTGAAAAATAGAATGAGCTGCCGCAAGTCATGTTGTCACTATCCATTGTCACACGAGTCATGTGACGTCACAACTACTTCATTGCATACCTTTTTTCTTGTTTTTGTACTCTACTTCCCTGGGGCTTAACCGTATGATGCATGTCCCGGGGAGCCTTAGCTCCCTCTTACGGGTGTGTGCATATAGTGTAGTATTGTACCTATACTGTACGTTGGTGTACGCATGTTGTGGGTATTAGGTAGAGCAATTTCGAATATCATATTGCCTATCCAGTAAGTGTTTCCAGTGTTGTTTGTTGGATGCCTGTTAAGCTCTTACGTTCGAAGTATAAAGAACAGCACCCTGTTGTTTTAAAACGGTCATGATATGTATTGGTCCCTGGCTGTTGCCATTGGCTGAACTGCGATCACGTGACTCATATGACTTGGCCCGGGATGGACCGTGTTACCATGTGGCGCCCCTGCTACCGGTCTGAGGTGAGCCTGTGACCCTGACACCGCGTGAAATTCCTTCATCCCTGCTGACCCCTGCTGACCCCTACTGACCTCTGCGGACCTCTACTGACCACTACTGACCCCTGCTAACCTCTGCTTACCCTTGCTGACCTCTACTGACCTCTGCTGACCTCTGCTGACCTCTAATGACCTCCACTGACCTCTGCTGACCTCTGCTGACCCTTGCTGACCTTTAACAACCGCTGCTGACCTCTGCTGACCTCTGCTGATCTTTACTGACCTCTGTTGGCCTCTGTTGACCTCTGCGGACCTCTACTGACCTCTACTGACCCCTGCTGACCGCTACTGACCCCTGCTGACCTCTTCTGGCCCTTGCTGACCTCTACTGACCTCTGCTGTACTCTGCTGACCCTTGCTGACTTTACCTGACTTCTGCTCACCTCTGCTGACCTCTTCTGATCTCTACTGGCCTCTGCTGACCTATGTTGACCTCTGTTGACCTCTGCTGACCTCTGCTGACCTGCCGACCCGTCAGCCCGGCATCTCGGGCCACTGGCGGCTCCAACTCGGGGCCGGGCGGCATCCAGTCCGGCATCGCCGACGACCAGTCGAAGGACTTTGACTTCGAGAAGACGGAGATGAAGTACGACAGCACGGGCATGTTCCACTGGTGCCCGGCGCGCTCCATGGAGGACTGTATGCTGGTACGTGGCTCTGGACGCATTTCGCTTCCCTCACCGGTGTATTGAAGGTAAATTATTAGTCAAATAGTTGCATTTAAGATCGCTATGACACCCTCCTGTTGACTTCATTTCCTTTTACTGACGTCATTCACATGTCTTTCTACCATTGACGTCATCACATCCACTGGCATCATCATTCATCACTGCCCCATGGGCGTCAATTTCTCCCTACCACTGACGTCATCTGCTCGTCACAACACTGACTTCCCCCATCCCACCACAGACTTCTCTCATAGCCATCCACCGACTTCTGCCACTCCCATTACCATTATTCTCTCCTACTGACATCACCCGTCCCTCCCACTGACGTCATCCGTCCCACTGACGTCATCCATCCCTCCACTGACGTCACGCGTCTGTGATGTCGGCAGGACCGGAACCAGGCGGCGATGACGGTGCTGAACGGCCATGTCGTTGTGTGCCTGTTCGCCGATCCGGACTCACCTCTGATCGGTAGGTAGACACCGAGGACATTTACTTTTACATTGAGAAAAAAAGATACTCAGGCGAGACAGACTAATCCAGATACTATGGGGATAACGCACGAAATGCTTATCAATTACTAGATAAGCATGGACAGTGGCTGGTTTTCCCGTAGCTTCTGGGTTAGTTTGGTAAATTGTAAAGTCCTGAGTATGCTTTTTTCCAGTGTATTTGGCATTTCCCAATGTAGAAGAATGTTGTTAGATAAGCTTATACGTTGTTCTGCGAAGTTTTTGTTCGCCATTTTTTGCTGCAAATTTCTTGCATTTATAAACCAAAATTAGCTGCAATGCCAACAGCATTTATATTTTTATTATATCCAATGATGACACGTCTTTTGCGTCTATGCCTTGTTCCTGCCTTGTGCAGTGTAGGTATGCAGTATTTGCAGTAAGTATGTGTGCCCCGCTCTGCAGGTCTGCGGAATCTGGTGATGCCACTGCGTGCCTCCAACTTCCACTACCACGAGCTGAAGCACGTGGTCATCGTTGGATCGATCGACTACGTGCGCCGCGACTGGAAAAATCTCCAGAACCTGCCCAAACTCTCCATACTCAGTGTGAGTTGTCGTCAGTAGGCAGGTATGTGAGTCCCCAAGTGAGTCCAGAACATCCCCAAGCTATTCATAGGTAGGTACTTATTAGCCGTTTTCACGACGCTTATTTAAAGATCTGGTGTCGTCCGTTGGACCTGATCAGGTCCTTGGCTGGGTGCCAGCAGAGCTCCGAACGCTGCCGGTAGGAGATACTAGAGTTTCGTTCAATGGAGCCATATGTCTCCAATGCTTGTCTGTTTCTAATATTGCACCTGCACGCTGACCTCTGCTGACCCCATCCCGACTCCTCGCATTCCTCACCTGTCACTTGTCAGTTGTGAAAAAATGGGCACAACTCCGGTCGGTCGGTACGATTATGGCCATAGCACTGATTGGTGCGGCAAAATAGCAAATATGGCATCGAAATAGTAAAAACAATGATACATATCCATCCGAGAATCATCAAAACCTGCACAGTGCACTTTGTGAATTTCTGTACTTGAGCGTTTGGTCTGACTCGATAAGTCAGACCAAACTCGTAGCTCGGTCTGACAGCTGTGGAGCCGAGAGACCTAACCGCGCCGCTGGCAGGGTGCCAACGAGTACCGAGCGCTGCGGGTCGGAGGTGCTAGGTTTTTGTACAACGGAGCCATTTCTGTGCAGTTATTGTCTGCTTCTAATCTTGCACCACCACTGACCATGCCTCAAACGGTCGCTCAGGAATGCGGGAACTTCAATGGCTCAGGACCAGATAAATAAGCATCGTGAAGACGGCTATTGTGACTCTGAGAAAATCTCAGAACTCGCCTAAACTCTACATAACAAACGCAATGGTTAGGCATACGGTTATCAGTTGCCACTACTCTCCCTATGGTCACCGGGTTCTCGGTGTCAAGGGTAGGCATGACTCTGCTTTTTCGCGATGAGGTTCTCAGTTCTGGTTACCACTTTTTTGTTTGAAAACCACAATGACTCCTTACCCTCCCCGCTTCCCCTGCGCACTTCCTACTTAGTTTTGTCTTCAGGCTATGCGGCACAGCATCACTTCAGGCGCCTACTACTAGTGCCATCTAGTGACAGATATATAAGTAGACACCAATGCCTTGCCCGTGAACAAAGGAACATACCGGGCTCATAACTTGTTGGCACCAACTGCGCGTTAACGTAGAATGGAGTGTGGTGGTTTAATACAATGTTAAAAGGTGTTTGTTTGATCATTACAAATGACATTTGACCGGGAGGAGTCAAACCAGCTGAATGCAGCCCGTTTATTGATATGATATGACCGTCATATTCCGCTGGTGTTTGCAGGGATCACCCCTGAGCAGAGCCGACCTGAGGGCAGTCAACGTCAACCTCTGCGACATGTGTGTCATCCTGTCGGCCAAGGTGAGATATTGTCAGCCACTCTGGCACATCAGCGAAGGTGAGATAGTGTCAGCCACTCTGGCACATCAGCGATGGTGAGATATCGCTCCTTATTTACATCTTTATGTGTAAGAGCTTTTCGTTGCTCAGGGATTAGAACAATGTGAAAATAGTCAAAGAACCTCCTGGATCAAGGGTCGATGGGTCCAGGTAGGACCCGCGTTTTTTCTAAGTATTTTTATATTAAAATAAGCAAAAAGTTTCAATGCAAATTAGTGCTATATCACCTTTATTACATTGAGAATCTTGATTCAAAGCTTAGCACATCTGTGATCCAAGCACATGTCTGGTCCGATGTGCTGGGGCATGACTGTGTCTGATGT
The DNA here is from genome assembly GCA_031763405.1 of Balanus nubilus. NCBI lineage: Eukaryota > Metazoa > Arthropoda > Thecostraca > Balanomorpha > Balanidae > Balanus > Balanus nubilus. Next base: position 9,430 of record JARFNZ010128622.1, read on the forward strand.
CACAAGTCCAGGACTTGACTGATGTGTCTGGTGTGTCCGGTGTTGGAACTTGACCGATGTGTTATTGGCCAATGATCGTCCCCTTCACACATCAGTCAAGTCCTAACAATACGCTGTGTCTGATGTGACAGGTGCTAGGACATGCTGACTGATGTGTCAGATGTGACAGGTGCTAGGACATGCTGACTGATGTGTCAGATGTGACAGGTGACGTGACATCTCTGATGTGTCTGATATGACAGTGGCCAGGACATGACTGATGTGTCTGATGCGACAGGTGCCAGGACATGACGACCCCACGCTGGCTGACAAGGAGGCTATTCTCGCCTCCCTCAACATCAAGGCTATGACGTTCGATGACACAATAGGAGTTCTGAGTCAAAGTGAGTCAAACTGAGTCAGTCGGCCGAATCATAGTAAACTATCGGAGTCAGCATATGTTATCTGTGTCTGAGCCAGTCAGCTCAATCATGTCAGCTGAGTCAAAATCATTTAGCTGAGGCAGAGTCAGTTACCCGAGTCAGAGTCATTTCTCGGAGTCCGTTATCTGAGGCATTTGTCTGCGTCATTTACCGTAGTTTAGCTGATCAGACCTTAGACTAAGTAATCCGAGTGAGAGCGTGCTGCCGGCTGCTCCTCAGGTCCCATAGCCAGCAGTCAGACCCCGCTCGGCAGCCCTATCGTCCTTCAGAGGCGGGGCTCGGTGTTCGGGGCCAACGTCCCCATGATCACCGAGCTGGTCAACGACTCCAACGTTCAGGTACGTGGTGCAGGATTATACGAAGGTCCCGGGATCGAATCCAGGGAGGAGCGATTGACTTTGTTGGGTGAATGTTCTGAAATGTTTGCTACCTAGCACTGGTGGATCCAGGGGGGGGGGGGGGGGGGGG
>JARFNZ010128633.1:0-11477 GCA_031763405.1 Balanus nubilus
TATGTGGAATAGCTGTCCCGCGCCACCGACAGCGGATGCGCTGAACAATACCGCAGTCCTCCATCAGCCGACAATTAGCTTCCGGGTGGCGTCACTGTCGTATGGGCTCTTCCTGTGGTGGGCAGTGTCTCTGTGTCGGCGCCGATGCCCCCGCCCCCCTGGTGTCCCCGTCCCTCCGGCGCCCTCCCCCCCCCCCCCCCCCACCCCCCGGGCCACTCCTGCGGGGCGGCGGCGTGGCGGTGGAGCAGAGAGGCCGACCCGGCCTGCTGGATCGATCTGACGGCATCTCCCGAGTCGGAGACCTTCCCTCAGGGAGTGTGCCGTCCAGACGGTCCGAGCGGGAGGGGGGGGGGGCAGGGGCACCTGTGGAATACGCCGCCTGCACGCCGGATTCCGATAATCGGGCGAGAAAGGCGGACATGCTCCGGTGCTAGGACAATGACTAAGATGTCGTTTGTTTTCGCCTTATTTAGCCTGGTCTATTAGCGTTATATTGATAGTAAATCGACTTGTATTTGTTTCACGTTGGTAGCAAATGATGCTATCGGATTTTTTTGTGCCACTTCTGGGTAAGACATATCCGTAACCATTGGTTTCATCAACCTGTTCCTCGAAATGCGCAATCTACTGGCCTTCTGGCTACCTAATGCCCCTCCCGACGACCATCAGTCCTGAACAACGATGGCTAATTGTTATTGCTCCAATGACGTTCACAGATTTGGAAACATTTTCGGTACGGTTGATGAAGTAAGCTGATCCTCGGACATGTTCTGTACGGTTGATGAAGTAAGCTGATCCTCTAAGCATTTCCAAGTGTAAAGCAAAATGACCTGACGCCAGCACCTGGCGTCCGACTTACGATTCATGTTTTTTTTTTAACTTTTTCTTCTCGTTATTATACTCTACATTTGCTTTAACTCATGCTACTTGCCCACATCATCAATCCCTCAAACGCTTGATCTGGAAACTGCCCTTCACTTCTGCCAATAGTAAGACAAAGGAGAACACGTGATAAATTAGTGAAGTTAGTGTATTAGCACAAGTTAGTACAACAATTGAGCTTTCTTCAACTGTTTCCAAGCTGCAAATGCATCTGCTGGCGGTCAACAAATGAGCTGAGCTCAGCTGCGGTAAGCCGCAGCAGACAACACTAACGGAAACTTTTCCCATCACGATCCGCCCTAATTACACTTAACTCCGTCTGAATTGATTGCTGCCTTCTGACAAACCCCCGATGTCTGAGGTCTGATGCCTGAGGTCTCTGTTGGCCAGCCCCTGAAATACGAGCCCTCCGACATCCGAGCTGTCTGAGACCCCATTTTTTCCGAGATCCGGGGTGTAAAGTCCGAGGTCCGACTGAGATCCCTGTTGTCTGAGCTCTGAGCTTCAGCTCGCCTTGTGGTTTTTCTGCGGTATGCAAGGCGAGGTCAAGCCCATCTTAGTGGATCCTTTAAAGATCCGATCACATTGGTTCTAGGTCTGAGATGAGCTCCATGATCTGAGATTCGTGTTTCGTGATCCGAGATCCAAGATTCAAGATCCAAGATCCAAGATCCAAGATACAAGATACAAGATACAAGATACAAGATACAAGATACAAGATACAATATACAAGATACAAGATCCAAGATCCAATATCCAATATCCAATATCCAAGCTCCGAGATCAAAGCTACGAGATCAAAGCTCCGAGATCCAAGCTCCGAGATCCAAGCTGCGAGATCCAAGCTCCGAGATCCAAGCTCCGAGATCCAAGCTCCGAGATCCAAGTTCCGAGATCCGAGATCCGCGATCCGATATCCAAAATACAAGATCCTAGTTCCGATTTCCGTGGTGCCGCTCATTGTGTCGCCGGCGACTGAGTGAGGTACCCGCCGTCCGGCAAGCGCGGCGTCCCAGCTGCAGAGCTGTTTTTCTGGGTCGGTCTCTGCTGCCAGCGTGCTGAGTGGCAGCAAAATAAGCCCAACCGGCAGCGCACCAGTGAAGGATGTTCTCGTTGTTTATTTCGGCAGGGGAGCGGTGCTAAAATTACCTCAGAAAATCGATAGTGTCAAAACGTTATAGGGTCGTAAAATTGACAAGGTCTGAGTTGACTGGAAAATTAGACTTAATATGTGGTATGATTTGTGTGGACGTCACTACTCAGGCTGGTTATGTTAAATCAAAACATTATTACACGATTGTGTGTTAGACAGGCATTTGTGAAATAGTGGATAAAAACGAAGATTAACACAGCAAACACATTCTTGCTCCAAATAACAATTAGGTCTCGATATTGTGGGGGGGGGGGGGGTGAGGTGGCGGGGCGAGTGCCACACCCAGTTTTTTTCGGGGATAATACGCGTAAACATCGGGAGATCGCGACAAAATTTTGGTCCTTTACTATTGTTAAATGTTGCACCCTTAACCCGCCCGGCGCTGGGGCTCCAGCCACCTTCCCTTGGCTGGGGGGGGGGGGGGGCGTTTTTCGCCCCCTCGCTAACTTCAAAACTAACAGTTTGATCGGGACGCGTAAGGCGGCGACCTAAAGGTCTTAACGAGACGAATCTAAAGCATGCTTAACATTTTCTTTCCAAGGTCAGAGGTCAGGTCAAAGTCAGGTCAGAGGCAAAAAATCATGTATTTTCGCACTTAGGCTGCAAAGACCAGACTATCAACAACAGCGCGCTCAAACTTGGCTAAAACACTTCCAAATATCAGGGGAAGGTGATGCTAGAGTATGAATGTCATAATAAGTACAGGTCAAGGCCAAATTGAGGTCACCAAAGGTCACTATGTGTAAAGGTTATGTGAATGCCGTGTGACATGTGTTTTATTTGTTATTTCAGCAATATAATTTGATTGGTTGCGTTCATTTTGCCAATTGACCTCAAGCTCAGGTCAAGGTCAGATCAGGTAAAAAAGGTCAAATTTTGAATTTCATAATGTTTACTAAAAGACACATGATTATGGTTCAGTTTTGCCTCTGGAACCCAATGGTGTAATTTGTTTTGGCGTGCAATGTCTGAAAGTGCCAAAAACGCAATTAAAAATGACGTCATTACACTGTATACACAGAGTCATCTGGGGGTGAAAATAGAGCTATTGATGTACAATTTGGCATGTTAATTACTCATAGGTGTTTCTCTGACAAATGTTCCGTTTTTATTTTCAAAAAGTTTAGATTTTGTGACCCTTTGAACTGGATTTTTTCCCCCAAAATAATAAAACATTGGGGGTAAACAAAAAATCCAAAATTTGAGATAGCCATTTTGTAGACATTGCCATTTCCTTCATTTTGCCGCCTTTTGTTTGCAGTTTGCTTAAACATGATGTTTTATCACCGTTGAAACATTCGTCGATTTAAGACTGAAAATCGCGTGACATGACGTCACTTAAACGCGATTTTCTCAAAAAGTTTTCGGTGGTTTTTCTTTAAATTTTCGACGAAGGTGTCGAATTGATGCCAAATATGGTCTGCGCAGTTTGACGTTGATATGTTGTTCCGTTTTTAGTTATTAGGAAAGTTCGCTGTGGGGGGGGGGGGGGCGAAAAACACCCCCCAGCCAATGGTGGGTTAAAGTTTTAAAACCGTGACCCCCATGACCCGTGACCTTTGACCCTTTGCCAAGGTCATGTCAAGCGTGAATGGCGCTTTGTGGCATATCGGTGCTTATAACTCGTGCGTTTCCTGATTGTTTTTTTTTTCAGGTGTGTATAAACAGGTGTAACGGTGGGACAACTGAGGTCACGACCCTCCAAGGGTCAACGGAGGTCGTTGACCTCTGATGAATTCGGATGACGTTTTTTTAGCTCCAGTGCTTTCTAAGGTAGCCCCATGCAATTATTTTAAACTTGTATTCATTCTACACAAATATGGCTCCCGATGAGGTCATGATCTATGACAGGTGAACCGAGGTCGCTGTCCTTAATTGACCTGAGATTACCTTTGCCAGCGAATAAAGATCAACTGAGATATGAAAAGTATCCAAACGCGTTGTACTGACCATAAGGAACGTCACGGACTTAAGAGCACGTCTCTAGCTTGATTAGAAGTAAATCCATCGGTAGAAGCTCAATGTGGTGATTTTGGGTCATTAACTTGACCTCGGAACTCACCAAATGACCCACGGCAATAAAACTGGGTATTATCGTCTTTTTTTCGTCGCAACCAATATTCTCACCTTTAAACCGAAGGTCTAGCTCAATTCGGGGCGTATGGGGGGGGGGCGTGCAACATCCGCCGGCCCCCCCCCCCCCCCCCCCTGCCACGGAGACGCCGCAGTTTTGCCCTACACTGGCGAAGGTTAAACATGTTAACGTGACTTGCAGCTGAGTTCCATGACAACATGTGGCAGCTTCCAGCTTTCTTTCACACATTCATGGAACCTCTAAAGGCGCGTGACGGCGTTGGGACATCTCGGGCGCTTGGCGGCGTTGGGACCTCTCGGGGCGCGTGGCGGCGTTGGGACCTCTCGGGGCTCGTAGCGGCGTTGGTACCCCTCGAGGCGCATGGCGGCGTTGGAACCTCTCGGTGCTCGTGGCGGCGTTGGGACCTCTTGGGCGCTTGGCGGCGTTGGGACCTCTCGGGGCGCGTGGAGGTGTTGGGACCTCTCGGAGGCACGTCGGACCGTGGCGCGGTCAATACCAAACAAATCGCTGACGATCGGCCGTCGCCGCCGATGCCGGTCTGCGGGGTCGGCACCGACGCAGCGCAGCACGCGGCACGCGCCGTAGCTCCTCCAGATCTGACGCCAATAAATCATATTCAGCGTCCATGTCTAGATGTCACGCATAGCTGCAGCTAATGCCAACACCCTGTTGGAGTGTCCAGCTAGCGCGATCCAGCCGTTATATCCACATGTAATATCCAGTTGTGATATACAGCTGTTATTTCCAGCTGTAATATCCAGCTGGAATATCCTGGTGTTATATCGAACCGTAGAATATTTATCTGTATTATTTGCTTGTGTAATAGCCACTCGTAATATTTACCTGTGTAATATGCACTTGTAATATCCAGCTGCAATATATAACAGTAATATCCGGCTGTACTCTCCAGCTGTTCTATCCGGCTGCACTATCCAGCTGTACTATCCCGCTGTTCTATCCAGCTGTACTATCGACATGTACTATTCAGCTGTACTATCCAGCTGTACTTTCCAGCTGTACTATCCAGCTTTGCTATCCAGCTTTACTATCCAGCTTTACTAACTGTACTGGCTGTACTGTCCAGCTGCACTATCCAGCTGTACTATTCAGATGTACTATCCAATTGTACTGTCCAGCCGTACTATCCAGCTGTGCCAACTGTCCTGCTGTACTATCCAGCTGAATTATCCAGCTGTACTATCAAGCTGTACTATCCAGCTGTACTATCCAACTGTACTATCCAGCTGTACTATCCAGCTATAGTATCCAGCCATTCTATCCAGCCATTCTATCCAGCCATTCTATCCAGCCATTCTATCCAGCCATTCTATCCAGCAATTCTATCCAGCAATTCTATCCAGCCATTCTATCCAGCCATTCTATCCAGACATTCTATCCAGACATTCTATCCAGCCATTCTATCCAGCCATTCTATCCAGCCATTATATCCAGACATTCTATCCAGACATTCTATCCAGACATTCTATCCAGACATTCTATCCAGACATTCTATCCAGACATTCTATCCAGCCACTCTATCCAGACATTCTATGCAGTCGGTAATTTCCAGCCGGAGTCAGCAGCCGTGTCGATAGCATCCAGCCGGAGTCAGCAGCCGTGTCGGTAATTTTTCAGCCGGAGTCAGCAGCCGTGCCGGCCGTGCGGTGGAGGTGGCTCGCAGCTGCAGCCGCTCTGCGTCGAAAGCGACGCAGCTCGCGTCGGATCGATGTGTGGCTCGGCTCGGCTGGGCCCGGGCCGGGCTGGGCTGGGGCGGGACGCCGGCGGCGGCAGTCTCGGCAGCTCGGTGATGGCGCGTGGCGACGACCGATGGGTGATGCGACTGGAGGCCTCCGACGCCGAGATCGGCGCCGACGTCCTGGTGCCGGCCGTCATAGTGCTGGCTATTTCTCTGGCCATCATTGCGGCCAATGTCGTCATCGTCGCGACGATTATTTCGATGTCAGGTGAGCTTGACGGGGTCTGGCCGGGTGGGGCTTCGGTCGCGGGTTGAGGCGTGAAGGGGAAGCTCGGCTCGGGTTGGCTGCAGAGGCGCGTGGGAGGTTTGGTTGTCAGGTCATGTTGTTGGAAGAGATTGATCAGGTCAGGTTAACTGAACGGGTGGAGGTCAGCTCAGGTCGGTTCGGCTGAAAGAGGCAGGTCAGGTTATGAAAACGGTAATGAGGTCGGACCAGGATATATGAGTGGTGTCAGTATGAGTGGTCTAGAGGTCAGCTCAGGTCAGCTGAATCAGCTAGATCAGGTTAGTTCAGGTCGGTTGAAACGGCCAGGGCATATCCGCCGCCAGCTTAAAATGTCGAAAAACAACATTGGTATTGTTTCGATAAACGATTAATATATAATTAATTGTTGGAACTCGGAAGTCCTAGAGGAGTATTCAAAAATAGTATTCACATATTTGACAATGAACACTAAACACATTTATCTCATTATTATATTATCTGTTAAACATAGCACTAAGGACGTAAGTTAAAAACGAAACTCATGAACTGCTCAAGCCAGTCATTAACCATGGTAGGCAAGCGAAAATCTATATACATTTTGCACGGCTTTCAACGACAGGTAAAGACGACGTAGCTTCATTTTTGTTCGCTGGAATATCTGAAACCATTTCCGCTTACTTCCCGTCCGCAGCCTTTTCTTTTTCTCGCCGTCCTGTTGCGATGTTAAGTCCCCTATTCCGACACAATAAATGCAACAGGACTCACCAACGGCTCTGGAAGACCGAATGTATCACATAATTCACGTGGCACGCCCCGTCATGGGCTGACCACACCCTGCTTCCTGCAGAAGGGACGTCAGCAAGGATTAATGACGTACCCTGTCATGCCCGAACTACTCTCAGATGACGCATGCCAGCGTCTGACGATGTCACTCGGCTACGTCATACGTGACGTCGTCACGTGTGCCACTAGACGAGGAAGTTGATTGGCCTAGACGTTCAGTGTATACTTGGTCTGGTGAATGTTGACACAAGCGGTAAACATTTGCACATGCATCCGTTTCAAGTATGTTTCTTTCTCAATGCTAGTTGGTTCGTCAGAATGTGTTGTTTAGAATATGGGTGTCAGTACCATTCAGTATCAGAGTTGCAATGGACCCTTCGAGTATAAAAGCGGATGCAAATGAGGATGCTTCTATGAAATAAGTAGCTCGTGCATCTTACAAATATGTCTCCAGGATGTTCAGCGTGACCAGTGTGACCAGATTTCGTCTTCAATGAAGTACGATCTGCCCACATAAATTCCAGAATTTTGAAGCTGAGGAAAAAAGATCTACTTTTACACATACCTGCTGATGTTATTTTCTACAATATAGGGCATCTCATTTTTGGAAATTAAGTTTTATTAATCCCGAATAATGCTTGAATTTATGTAAAATATCTTGTTAAGACTAGTAACAGAGAAACAAATATTCCCTCTTTACGAGGAATGAGTGGCAATCAACCGCTAGCTCCAAGCGGTCGGATACGTTTTTACTAACGGGAGCTGTATAGGTGATCTATCATTAACCTCAAAACGATCAGAGCTTAATCACTCTGCTTTGATCGATTTATTCCCGGCCACTCCACGACACGTAACCAAATTGTTTTCCAAATGATAGAGATTGTCTATGGTTGGGAGCGTTATCTACTATCGCTTCTGCAACGATCTCGCTTATAAAACATTATTTTCGATATGCTGAAGATTCAGCTCAGATTTATTTAAAGGGAATTTGTTTACTTTTTTTGTCCGAAACATTTTCCCTACGATAAGTGTTTTGAATGTTTTGCACTGCATTGTTTTGAATTGTTTTGAATTTGTCACGTTTGAATGCGATAAAAGGCATGTATAAGCCTCTGATAATTAAGTTTTCGCTTAACCTGCGCCCCGATGGGGGGGGGGCGAAACGTTCCCCTCCTCTTTTTTTCTTGACATCTCCCAAAATAACGCTAGCAGCGCCGCCAAACTTTGCAGACCACTTCCGACATCAATGCCACACATACTGACCCCAAACAACCATTTTCGGCCAAAAATAGGTGTTTGCGGGAAAGACGCTCAGTCGCACAGTTTTAAAGATAAAGTCAATTGTTTGATATTAAAAGACAGGGAATATAATGGGCTATCAAACTGCGATCTCGGATTTTTTAAGTTTGAAAAACGTGTAAATTGGTTTAAATCGAACTCTAAATTTGATTTTTGCCATATTTCCCAACATTTTCCAAATTGAAAACAAAAACGGAATGGGTGTGTTACAGTCCACATCGATGAATATGTGTACTAGATTTTAAGTCAATATCTTTAAAAATGACGGAGTAATGGACCTTTCGAAGGCCAAAACGGCCACTTTTCATGACATTTCTACGAATCCCGATTATTTTCAATATTTTCATTTTTCTCCGATTTTAATGGGGAAAACAATGTTGAAGCATCGTTTTTTTTCGCGTTCTTGACGAAAAACTGACCCAAAAACATGTATTACAGTTACCTATGACCAAAATCAGCAGTTTGACCTTTTGACCTCGTGACCTCAAATGACCTTGACCTGACCCATGACTTCCAAAGGCTTAGAATAGTGCTTGGAAGTGTCAGGAACACGATGGATAGCGATTTGGTAGCTTCTTATGCGTCCAATATCGTTATTTTACCCGGGAATCCCAGCCGGCGAAAAGGGGCAAATATTGGGTCTTTGACCTGACCTGTGACGTCATCAGTGACCTCAGAATACAATTTTGCGTGTTATTTTTAAAGGTTATGTATAGGGCTATCGAATGCCGTTTGAATTTGGAAAAATCGTCTCTGCAGTTTGGGAGATCGAAGGGGGGGGGGGCGAAACCTGCCCCCCCCCCCCCATCGGCGGGCCGGGGTCGGAAATAGGCCATCGGGGCGCGGGTTGAATTGTTTCGGATTATTTTGGTATAAATACCGATGAAAACGCTTTTCAACTTATGCAAACAAACGAAAGAAACGAACTAAAGAGAAAGTAATGTTATACGGCGCACGTGAGACAATCAGCAATAATAATTTGGTTGATGTTATTGCCTACGCTATTCTTTTTATGGCCTTTTCCTTACGGCGCGGAATGGCTTGTAAATGACCTTAACTTCGTCTGATATATTTGCAGTCCACTGTCCATTATGATATCTGGGAAGAAAAACGGTACAGCCAAATGATCGTGAAGACAAAACAACGAAAATTGTAAACAAACAGTCGAAGCAGAACTACCTTCACGGCTCTGTTTCAATGATGCTAACAGCGTTCTCGAGCTGTTTTGTCGAAATGCGATTGGTTGACGCTATCAATACGCTGGCATGTTCGTGTCAAATTTTTGTGGTGGAAGCAAGATGGGGTAAACCCGCTTACTTTGATATTCCACAGTTATAATGAGGTAATCAGAATATTCTAGCACCTAGGATTATACTACAGAAATGCGGGTATGGCTTAATTCAGAATAAATATGCTCTACATTCCCGTATCCATAACTCCACGTGGCCAATGTCAGGAAACACTCTGCCTTTAAAGCGATTGGTTGGCAAATTGTCCCGAGTCTGACAAATAATATCACAACATGTAAATTATCATGATTTGTACTGGCGGTTCCAGGAGGGAGGGGGGGGGGGGGGGGGGGGGCCCCCCCCCCCCCCCCAAGACATAAGGTGGCCGGTTTGTCTCCCCAAACGATCTAGCTTTACATGGAAAAGCTTCGTTAATGATCGCTTGCAAACTTGGCGGTTTGTCACAATTAATTTGTAATGCTTGGATATAAACGCTGAATTTACTATAACTTGCATAACTCAGTTGTTCAGCAAAGGATTGCAATACCATACAAGAGTCAATCGCCGGCGAATGCACCCGTGGAAAAGTTAACCAGTTACCTACTTCCTACTAAGCTCTACCACCTACCTTTTGAACTGCCGCTGGTGGCCAGAAAATGAGTCTTTTAGAACGTTTGTTGACGAAAAAATGAGCTTTTGGAACGTCTGTCGACTAGACAGAATGGCAGCGCCGGCCAATGTACTTTGGAGCTTTGCTTTGCAATTGTGTGTGTTTGTGTAAACGATATACCCAATTACTCATGCTAGACTTATTTGCATTAATAGGTATTAACGTAATAATTAGTTCTGACTTCTGAGCAACAACAGTCGAATGACTGATCATGTAGTCGTTCCCAAAAATTAAATGCACATAAAGTGGTGTTTATAATTGTTATGACTTTAATAAAAATACGCTTGAAGACTTTGATATTTGTTTCCAACGTCCAACATTGTATTACAGGGTTGAAGGTATAGTATTCAAACACGAGCAATTGCCTATCATAAATAACCACACAACGATGCCAACTCCTTCCGGTATGTATCGCCTTTCTCCTTCCCACGACGTGATGATATTTTAACCAGCATTTTGCTGGTTGCTGGCATTTTGCACCAACTGCGGCATCTTTGGCGCACGTAGATCCTTTCGTCAAACCTGCTTTTAGTGTTTGAAGCGATAAAATACTAAAGGAACTGCGTATCCGCCAATCAGCGTCGTGCCTTAAATGTATCCGTGGATGTCTTTTTCATTATATTGCCAGTGTTTAGGTTTGTTTTAAATATCAATTATGATTATAAGTAAAATTAAAGTTTTGAACAAAGTACACTCTACCTACTCTACTCTACCTACTCTACACTCTCTACACTCTATGCGCTACGGCCATCAGGGCTGGTAAAAGCGTTTTTGGTGGCGCCCGAGCGAGTCCGGTCCAGGCAAAGTGGCCCTAACGGGCATTTTGAGTTCCGACCGCATCGCGCCGTTGTTTACACCACGGAACTTAGCTGATGCGTACTTTACGCAGCCTCGCTACGCGGTGATTTATCCCAGCGCTATCCGCGGGATGGAGGTGCCCTTTGCTACCTTCATCTTGTGGTGATGCATTATGGTGATGCATTATGATGCATTAAGCCTCGTCAGAATCCTTCAGAATTCTGACGGGAATTCAAGATAACATCCTAGATTTCGCAAGAAGCTAGAGAGCTTGATAGTATTTCCCAATGGACCAGGCAAACATCTTGGCCAGTCGTGGGCTGCGGCTAAATATGCTTCATGACATTCTTCTCTCAGGGCTGTGGGTTTAGCTGGGTGACAGATTCGAACGCTCGCTCCGCTCGCTGCTTGACATACCTATTGGTCTCGCACTCTGCCATTATTTGTTATAACTGGTATATTGCTTTATTTATTTGTCTACCTTTGTTGCTTTTATCATGTTTAAGTTGCTTAATAAACATTGTGTGATGATTGGTTCGACTTATCTTTTTTTAAACTTGACGAGAACGCTGCGCTATGCTCGGGGCCCTTTCACGTGAGCGTGATA
>JARFNZ010128643.1:0-19896 GCA_031763405.1 Balanus nubilus
GGGGGCCTGGGGGGGGGGGGGGCAGAGACAGGAGCAGGAGACAGCGGAGAGGTAATTTGGTTGCAGCCTAGGGGTTAGAATGAGACAGGCAAGACGGTGAGACGTGGCCGCTGATATTGATGTGATAAGAATGTCTAAGGAACGTTGGAAAGGGACATGGCCAGGCCAGGCCAGGCCAGGCCAGGCCAGGCAGCGGCAGCGGCAGGTGACAAGCGCCGGCCGGACGAATCACTGCGCCAATAACTGCGCGGAATCTGCGCGACTAACTCCGCGCGGCCCTCATCCACAGGAATGGCGAGCGCGCCCGGCCTCGCGCATACCCCCCATAGCCCGAGTGATACTTCATTAATTAACATGTCGCTCGTACACCGGCTTCTTTAACACATGGTGTATTTCCCACATTTATTTTCCGGCCAATAGGCGCGGCCGCAAAAACGCAACCGATGTAATGGCTTTCTACTCTCGTTTCCACGCGTGGCGGACGAGGCGGCGCGGCTGCTGGGCGGCCGACGGCCCGACGCGGCGACTTCTGTACCAAAATCGTGTGAGCAGCGGAGCCTCCCGGGCCACACCGTACCGCCCCGCTCCGCACCGTGCCGCGCCGCGCCGCGCCGCGCCGCGCCCGGCTGTGGCTATCTCAGCAATCTGTCATGGGCTTGTTTCCCCGAACTCTGATGACGGAGAAGGTCGTTAGACCCGGCCGTTTTCCTGCAGCGAGCCGTCGGATGCCGGGATCGGTGTCATGCTTGTCGGGCGCAGTCAGCAGTGGAGCCGAGTCGGCAGCTGGCAGAAGGCCGAGTCTCAACGTGACGTCTTGTTTTGATACTCGATGCACTTGCTTGATGATACTTCAAACGCCTATTTCCAGTTGATTTGACTGTTGTAAAGCGTAATCTAAGCCTTCTCTTTTCTATTATCTCAGCTGATATGCTTCATTTTCGTCGGCTTCATTCCTTTTTCTTAACGTAATTGGGTGTTTATCTTTGTGCAAATTAAATGTATCAAAGCTCTCCAAAGAACCATTTACTCTCCATTTCTCTTGGACTTCCTGTTCTCCTCCGTGTGTGCCTTATCCCACCCAGCCCTCCACAGACCGCGAGGGGAAAAACTGGGGTGGCGAGCCTCCCCGGGGGCCACGTAAAAACCTCCCGCGCCGCGCCGGGCCTGCTGGCTCAGTGATTTTTCTCCGGGATTGCGTCCCCGGGTGGTCCAAATGAGATCGAACGGGCGAGAAATAGCCGGCCGGCCGGACAGGGGCATGGGACGTGAGCTAAATACATCACACCGGCAGACCACTTTCAATTACACCGTGCCGCCTGGCCGCACCGGTAGGTGGGGTCCGGTTGGGACTTTGAGGAGGTACTGTGAGGTGAGATGTGGTCAGGAAGGCGAGGTCGGTTGAGGTGTTGTAGTCTGATAGGGTCTATGAGGTCTTGTAAGGTTTGGTGAGGTTTGGTAAAGTCTGATGAAATCTGATGAGGTCTGGTTGCTTCCAGTGCTGTCCATTGAGGTGTTGGGAGATCGTCTAAGGTCAATTGAGATTCGATAACATCTTGAAAGGTCGGATGAGATTCGGTGAGTTTATGAGATCCGATGAAGTCATCTGAGGCCCTGTTAAGTCCGGTGATATTTCGCGAAGTTCGGTGAGATTCCGTACAGATCTGTAAAATTCATGAATGTCTGGTAATACCCGGGAAGGCTTGGGTAATACCCGGGCGGTTACACGAGTGGGCGTGGTTTGCGGCTAAAAGGGAGAGACCTGGGGGGAGACTGCAGGAGGCCGGACGGGGGGCGGGGGGCGGGGGGCGGGGGGCGACGGGCGGCGGGCGGCGGGAGGTAGCAGGGTGCGGTCCGCAGTCGCAGTGTCACCAGACCGGCTCCACAGCCTGACAGCGGCACGCCCAAGTCGCGGAAAGTCGGGACCGCAGAGTGTCCTCCTGGTCCGTCCGTGGCCCGGTGTGGCCCGGCGCGATTAGCGAGGAATGTGAGCAGGTGATCTAACTTGTGGTGGTATGGATAGAAGCTGAAGACTCGCTGCGACTGATCCGATCTAACCCGACTGCGGTTATGGATACAGGGTGCCGGGGAAAATAAAAATATGATGAAGTGATGGCTGCTCTTATTTGTGTGTTACTGTACAAATGCGTCCACAATGTTTCGCTTTTGAAGGCTTGATTGAGACCATTGCGTCGCATATGCAAGCTGGCTTAGTTAAGCCATTATATCATTGTGAGAGCGAGAAGCTTATATCTCGGACTACCCGCACTACCCGTTCAATCTTCACTGATTGCTCTGTTGACTGTGGACTCCTGTAGACCACCCCACCCGCCGCCAATGATCGCCAGCCAGCCGCGCTGTGCCGTGTTGTGCCGCGCTCTGTTTCTGTGAGCGATGCTCCTCTCTGTCGGAGGTCCTGCTACTCCCTCCCGATCAGCAGGCGGCCAACCGAGCAGCGGGCACCATCAGCACTTCTGTATCGTCAGCTGAGCGGCAGCCGCGCCACCCGCCGCACCAGGCACGATCTCGGCGCGCGCCGCGCCTTTTTGCGCTCCGCCACCGCGCCACCAGAGAACTGATGAAATATTACACAAATTAACCCCATCACCTGTGCTGCTCAGCAGGAGAACGGCGGCCGATTTCATGGGAAGCGCTGCTGCTCGACCACCGCGAGTCTAGGAAGATTAATTAGCACCATTGAAGGTGTACCTGGCGGCGAGATTTATTTGGTTGTGCGGCGCGGTCTACGGTGCGTGTGGCTCATCAGACTTGCTGATTGCCGTCTCATTGCTGTTTTATTTGACCACGCCGAAAATCGACGGGGCCGCGATGCGTTACGCAAGCAGGGTGCCCACGAGCACTGCAACCAACCAAGACATAAATTGTCAATTGGTTTGAAGGGGCCGACGGGCTGAAGTTTGGTCGGACAGGCACCGACTGTGCTTCGCCGCTCCGGATTGCGCTGAGGATGCGTATGACTGCGAAACCGTCAATTAAAATTTGTCAAAAGTGGTCATTTTTGGGTGTCGTAACAAGCGGGCGATCGACGCGGCGATAAAACGGCCCTAAATATTTCGCGGTGTCGATGCGGCCCGATTGGCGGCGAGCACTGGAGACGGACCGGAGCCGTGCTGCTCCAGATTAAAGCTCTCGCCGCGCCGACACAATGGGAAAACCGGCGTCGATTTTTGGCGGCGGCCGATCGGCCAATCAATCTGTGCGCGGCGCGCTGGGAAGACGATTGAGCGCCGTGATAGCGGCGCTGCGCAGATAATTAGCCAACGCCGGTCGCAGGCATCCACTGTCAGAGAGGAGACGAGCCGCCGCAGTGTGGTCACCGGTAGCCGCCCCCGCCCCCGCCCCCGCCCCCGCCGCCGCCGCCGCCCTGGGATTGCCCGGCCCGTCAGATGTGGCCGATCAGCGGCCGCTCAGACGGACAGTTTCCCGCTACCTGAGTGATAGCCGTCGATATCACGTGACCGCTCCGTCAGCCGCTCACTTTAGCGGTCCAGAAATCACTCCTGTGCGTCACGCGTCACTGCAGGGTGACAGAAGGGATCGTGTTGTCTGGTTCTTAACCCAGCTTTTGGCGCCGCCGAGGATCTCAATTCTCGTTTAAGTTTCTCCCTCTGCCGGTATTTCTCTATTTGACTGCTCAGGTATGGTCTGAACTCGCCCGCCATCAATCGACTGTGATAACGAGACCATCACCAGTCTCTCTAGTTGCCTCCCGCAGATAACCGGCCTCTCCATTTAATCGAGAAAAATTAACCGACCGAGGTGTCGAGCTAAGTACTAAAGCAGCCGCCCGGGTGGCGGTGGGGCTGGAAAGTTGGCACCTTACAGCCGGCTTACGCCGCTACTACTAGGATACCGACAACTGGTTGTAAGCGTCTCTGCAAAGGCAGTAAACCGCTTGCGCTGGCGTCGTGTTTGCTCAGTGGAGTGAGGTCGGTGCGTTGGGACGTCGTGGGTGGTAGGGTGGCTAATGGGCTCTGCATTAGGGAGTTCGTGTTCACCGACCGCGGTTTAATTCCCAAACGGTGTTCGAAAGTGGCAAGATGAAATAAGGCTGGTGTTCAGTGAAAACCATTCCGATGATGTTCGATAGGGGCTGAGCTGACAGGTTACAGGGCATAACTGTGGTTAAAAATGAAAACAGCGATCGCGCATTGACCGGTGGGAAGCTTGACTCTATTAGCGGTGATTTCCGGTCAAATAAAGTAGGCACTTTTCGGCCGAAAAAAAAAACAATAAAGCTGCTCCGGTCTGAATCTGCCTGACAATACTGAGGTAATGTGCACTGCCGTTTATAAAAACCTGCCTGTTTGAGTAGCCCATGACATTAACATCACATGCCTGACAGATGACGTGCATTCTTTTGAAATTCGTACTAATGAAACTCTCGTTTCTTGCCGACGTATGTTGTACACACCAGAATAACTGCCATAAATATACAGTACAAGCCAGCACGTCTACAGAGCCCAGCGGTGGCTTTTTGCCGGGTCGCTGGGGCTGACGGTTTTCAGAAGCCGACAGATGCTGCATCGAGCTGAGGTCTTAAACAAGATGTGACGGCACTCGGGTACCATGTCGATTACAAAAGGATTAGCGGTTTGCAGTTATCAAACAGCACGGCTAATCCAGTCACAGCCGAGTGATTTAGATGTAGCCTCCCACGACATCCAATTGCGAAAACATATTTATCCAAGATCAACTGTCGTATCTCAAGGGATACCAAGAAGGCCGGAGATGTGCGGCGAAAATGAAAAAGCAATTATTGTAAACACTTTGTTTGATGGTTGTTATTAATCGTCATCATTTATTTTTGCGGATTAATCTGCGGATTTATTCGGTGTAATTTAACTTATTTTTTGACAGTTATTGGCTGATGTGCTTTATTTCGGATGTCACATTTAGTTTAATCTTATGCCTTGAATTAAGGTTTACAGCATACATTCAATTATATTTATTTCACCGACACTAAATCAATAAAGAAGTTAATAAAGTTCAACTAAACATAAGTTAATATTTTAATATAACCCTTTGCATATGCTAGACATCTCGTTATCCGAATGCCGTTCACGTAACCTGACCGGGTCTTCCTTCATAATTTTTTCCCGCCTCATGAATGTTTTCACCCGCCAAAGAAATAAAAAGTATATGCAGGATCACCTAGCTCCTATGTTCATACGGAACCAACTGACCTAAAGCGGTGCCATTCACAAACGGAGGTAGTCCCCGATATTGATCATTCTATTTGTTACCGACAGACCATCCGACATGTTCCATTAGTGTATTCGGCACATTTGCGGACGGCGAACTAAGCTACGGCATGGGTATCAAACGATGTGATGCATGAGAATAGATGACATAGAAAGTTGTGAATGTCGAATCTGATAAAACTGTCAAAATTATTCGAAGGCACATGCCGTTTAATGCTTAAGTAGTGACACACTCTCATGCAAGCGTCTAATAAATGCAGGCCTGCAATCATTTGAACCAGTGTAGGTAAAATGTGTTCACTGGTGTACGTAAGAAGGAAAGTGTGGTCTCGCCATTTATCTTTCTGTCAGACTGATGTGTTCCCGTGATGTAGACAGCGGGATATCTTCAGGAAACGTGTCATCCTAAATGCACCTACACAGATAACACATCTTGTACACAACGCTGGCTGTGGAAATTTCCTGCCGGCCGTCTGCAGCGTGAATCTGTCCGTCTGTCCGTCTTTGCAGTGTCCAGACACTCGAGTTGGCAAGACGAATATCTAATCGATCGATCTCGCTTCTTCCCTGACGTCATGACGGCCAGTTTATTGCCCAAGCGGCGTCCGGTCGGCCGGGAGGGGCCGCGGCAGCTCCTCAGGTCTGTGAGAACGGAAAGAGACTGCCTCGTTCAGCATTGCGTCTGCTGGTTACCGGCCGGCACCCGCGGCAGACGGCTTGAGGGCGTTTTAGGGTGCTCTGGGCTCTGCCATAGCGGGCGGTACGGCCCGGCCGACGCGGCGGCCCAACCGGTCGGCGCTGAGCTGAGCCTGTTTTTCGGCAGCGCCTCGCGCCGGAAGCGTCGAGGCAGCGTCGTCACGAGCCTGCCACCGAGTCGGCTGGCCACCCGCAATTTCCCTGTCCGGCCAGTCCATTGTCCCCGCGTGTAAGTAACAAGATATCGCGAAAATTACGTGAATTGCTGTTGCAAATGTGCAGCGGCGGTAGGCTGATGCCGAACGGAGCGAGGCACGGTCGGTCGGACGGCCGGACACTGCACGCGCTGCTGGCGGGGTCGCCGGCAATGCGACAGGGCTGGTTTCCGCCGGCGGGCCAGACTGACAGCGGACCAGTTAGGCGCCCCCTCGCGGTCGGCGAGCTCTGTTCATGACACACCCAGAGAGCCGCACCACCGCGGCCGCCGGGCGACTACGAGCTCATTAAAACCAGGTCATTAATCGTGCAGACTTTCCTGTGAGCCTCGCTGGGATCGGCTGCGTGAAGCCGGTTCATACAGCCGACGTCATCATAATCAGCTGATGACGCCCGCCAGCGGATGGTCCAGATTGGACCTGATTTGACTAGAGCGTCGCGCTTCATTGTTCGAGCAGACACACAGGCTGTTTCGTTATACTCCGCCGGACGTAACGTTTCGTCCAGTGGGGATTCGCGGCGTATTTCGAAACTGCGTCCACGTGTATGCGAAATGACCTTCTGATGTTACTTGAAAGTATCCGAATGTAATAAGAGTGAGACTGAAAGCCGGTTGTAAATTTTAAAGCTGGGAAGTTTGCACGTTGATTAAATTGGAAATTATGCATAGGTAGGCATTCCTCATTAATATTTTATAGATGGAGATAATGATCAGTGTTGTCCAATCCTCGAGCATTGCAGTTTTACATTGCCTACGACTACACTGGTATTTCGCTTTGGTACTTAGGTACCTACTTCGTCAGCAATATGTGGTAAAGTTGGTTATCCGGACAATTACCTACTGAATAGGAAAATGTTCCCATTGCTGGCTAGTCACTGTAGTCAATTGTCACGCTTCAATCAGCCCTCTCGAATTCCCAATGATGTAACCGTATTGAGCGACATCACAAGCATACGAAGAACTCGAGGCAATTACTGCCAACCTACATCACGAAACCACGCCGCGAAGGGCTGCCATATGTCACCATGGGGTGTCGTAGTAACATTCCTCGTCCCCGCGTAGCGCCGATCGCGACCAAGTCCGCCGCTCAGCTCACACCGCCCGCTGATTGGCCCAAATTCGCGTGACGTCAGTGGGGACGTGCAGCGGCCACGGCCGCGCGACACACGGAGCGTTTTTACCGCCGACCGACAGGGAAAATTACTCAGCATTTGCAGGGGACCGCCATAAAATCGGGCACACGCAACGCTCGTCCTCACCAGCTGTCCTCGTCACCAAGAATTGTCTGAATTCCGCCGGCCGGGCTATGGCTGGGGTCGGCTTCGTTTTTGCTCGCGGAGCTCCCTCCCGCGCTGAAAGCTGCCGCACGACCGCTTGCAACATTGCAGAAGCAAACGGCCGTTTGTGTCTCGCCGAAATACCCCATTTGCCGGCCGCTAATCCCCTAATGAAAATTTACGGGTCGTTCGCGAAGCTGCCGGAAGACGCGGATGAGGCGAAAAGCGACGAAGCCGCAAACTGAAACACGGTGGTAAGTAGGGTCAGGCTGTAGCGGACATAAGAACCCAGGTGTGCCGTTGTGGAGCCGGCCCCGTAGCGCTGTGACGCCGTGACGCTGTGACGCCGTGACGACCCTGTGACGGCTCCGTAACGGCCCTGTGACGGGCCGTGACGGGCCCGTGACGGCGGCTCTGCGGTCACGGCAATTAGGCCGAGCAGTGCGCAGTTTCGCCTCACGGTTTGCGGTGCCGTGAGCCGGTGGACGGCCGGTGGCCGGAGCGGGGCGCTGAGCCGTGACCTGGCACCAGGCGGGGGCCAGAGGCCGCCGGACTGACGACACAGGCACAGGCACACAGGCACAGGCACAGGCACAGGCACACAGGCACAGGCACACAGACACACAGACACACAGACACACAGACACACAGACACACAGACACACAGACACACAGACACACAGACACACAGACACACAGACACAAACACAAGTACAAGCACAAGCACAAGCACAGACACAGGCACAGGCATAGACAAGGGCACAGACACAGACACATTGACAGGCACCGACAAGAGGCACCGGCACTGGCTATGACACACTGACGCTAACACTGACGCAGACACTGGTAGGTGGAACACGCGACACTAGTTGGTACCAATCTACGAACAGTCCTGGCGCGAGACACTGGCGTGCTGTTCAAACTTCAGACAAAGCTCACGATGAATTGTTTTGAAATCAGACCCACTTCGAGAAAAGCCTGTTCTCCAGAAGAGCCGAGCCGCAGCAACGTTTACGCTCCACTCCAGCCTGCGGCGCGCGCTGCGTGTGGCGTCGCGATGGACGAGGAAAGACGGCTTGGCATTCCGCCGTCTAAGTTTGGCCGCTTTGGCGATGGTAAGCGATAAGCGGAGTGCTTGCTAATGATGGAGTCATGTTAGATAGCGATTCGGGGCCAGTTGCAGCGGCCGATAGTATCCGTGGGTCGCTATCGTCTCTCGGTAAATCCTCCGCCATGCAGCGGACGGCGCTGTCCTCACGTGCAGCCGCGGTCGTGACGAGACCGGGACGAGACGGACGGGGCAGACCCGCTCGGAATCCTGCCCGATAGACACGCGCACATCGGTATCCCCGGCCGCGCTGAGCGGTGGGCTATGCGGGGTCTTCGGAGCTTCGTAATGCGTGGGATAAATGCATAGACTCTCGTTAAAAGGCTTTGAGAATGTTGAGAGGAAGAGTTGGCTTTTAGGTCTGAGTGCATGAGATGGGCAGCGAAGCATATGTGGAAATGCACTGCATGTCTGGTTTCAGTATGTTTTGACTAATACTTGGTACTTCGAGATTGATGTAAAGTTAGCATTTCCAAGGCTTATGCTGTTTCTATATCCAAGGACCATTATTGCGTCCAAGGCTGTGCAAGTGTCCACGAAATCTAATTTTAGCATCTCTAGATTCAGTTTCTTGCACAGTCCGTGTCCTCGCTGACGGATGTTGAATGGAAACCGTGCCTCCTCAGTCCCGTTACCAAGCATCAACTGTAACGATCACACGAGTAACAACCCACAAACTACACGCCAACCTTTGTTCTTCTCAATGAACATGCTCGCAACCGACCCAACATACTCAGAACCGACTCGCGGCCGGACCGCTTATGCTAAATCAAACCAGCATATGTCTGTCAGTTGTGTCCAAGGCGTCGCCGTACCCGCTACGGTGCGATTGTGGCCCACTAGCATGCATGAGATACCACTGCATTGACGACATCGAATCAATCAGCTGTAGAACAAGCGTCATTAGATGGGGAAGCGCCGGCGGGCCGACGTTGGCGGCGGGTGGCGGCAGCGGCGGGTGTCGGCGTGCGGCGGTGGCGGTGGCAGCGAGGTCACTAGCTGCTAGACATGTGCGTAGAGGATGCAATTATGCCGGCACCAGTGACGTCAATCGGTCAACGTATCTCGCCCGTTAGACAAACCGGCTGTCATCTGATAGGACCACGGGTGGCGCGGTGTGTTCCGGTGCCCTCTTGCCTGATACAGGTGTCGCATGGATCGACTCAGGAGCTGTGGGGGGGGGGGGGTGAAGCCTGTGACAGGTGCCGCGCCGTGGGGTGTGTGGATTTGGAGCCCACGACAGTCGCCGCAATGTGTGGGTGTTGTGACTGACGGGTTTGGACGGCTTGGGTGATGTGTTGACGGTTTACGATCGATTGGTGGGTCGGTGGCTCGGTTTCGATGACTCGTTTGGTATCGGCCTACTCTTGCTGCACAGCTGCGGAGCACACCCTGAGTCCCCTGTGACCCATGATCCACAGACTAATCAGCAATCTGATCACCGGAGGTGACAAGTTACCGTTAGATCCCACCTCACGGAATGCAGTCTATTTTGATCCGTCGCGAAATCAGGTGCATGAGACGACTTTCTCCGTCATGTATCCATGTCTCCCTCTGTCTTTCCATCTCCTCCCATCCTCTGGCTGTCCATCGCCCTTCTATCCTCTGTACGACTAGTCAATGGGTCTGCCCCTGCCCTGTTGAACAAACTGCCCTGTTGAACAAACCTAAGACAAGGCTTCTATGCGATAGCTTAACTATGCTAACTATGCTAGTGTTAAACAAGCGCATTTTAATCGTGTCAAGATAAACATCACATCAATATTTTCTTTAGCGTCTTGTTTGACTTGCTATGCACGATGACAACTACTGTACCGTGCTCCGTACCAACGCCAGCTTCAGGATTCACGTGATGACTGCCAATGATGTACAGCTTCACGCTAGCAGACGGGCTAACTGTTTTGCTTGGCAATCTGCTTACATATTCGATGCACTTTTACGTTTCAAGGCTGGCCTGAAGCCCATTCAGGTGCAGAGTCGGACAGGTCTGCGAGGGCGGTATATCTGACTCGGTCCTTTTGTTGACGTCGGTAGCTGCCTGCACGGCTTAAATGGCGTTCGGTGCTGTAGTCAGCTGACCTAGATTGATCAGAAGTACAAAATACAAGCACACAAATGTCAACCTCGCTTTCGCTTTTACTGTTTACCTCGCTTTCGGCTTTTCGACAAGGATGACGATCAAAATAAGTGAACACGGAGAAATTGAGTGGTAAATGATGCATGGTGACCACTGCATACAAAGCAATTGCTCAAATGATGAACTTAGTGCTGTGTCCAAATGAGACAAACACATCCTCGCAGGCATTGAAACTGCTTCCACATTGTCGGGAATATAACTTCGTGGCGTAAAAAGACCCACGTGAGACAAATCTTACAAAAAAAAATATATTGCTTGCTGCGAGCTGGCTTAAAATACTGACCAAGCCAGGTCAATCTAAAATCTGTCCCCTATATCCCTCCGATGGGAGTGGCCGAGCGGTCCCAGGTCGGAGGAGCGGAGCGGCACGGCGCTACGGAACATCTCACTCCCATCGTCGCCTTCAAACCCCTCGTCACATGAGCGGCACGAAACGCTCTCCGACGCCGCGATGGCCGAGTGAGGCATTAGCACGTTTATCGCGAGTAAAGTGATGTTATTTGTTTTTATGACGCGTTTTTGTGCGCTTTTCTCGCGCTCTCGGTCACACCGGCGCCTTGGGTCGGGTGTAATTCACGTGACCTGCCCCTCCCCCGTGACCGGAGCTCTCTTCGGCCCCGAGCGGCGCGAGAGGCGAGGAGCGGCGTCCCTGCTTATTTGTCCGATCGCTCGTGACACGGCCATTGGTCGTGTGGAGAGTTCCTCGCCGCTCGACGGGGTGGCCGAGCGGGGCTAACAGAGCCGTTGGAACTGACAGCCCCGGCATCGAGACATCGAGTCTCTTGTCGAGACGGTAAGTCGAGAGTGTGCGTGAAGGAGTGAGAGGCAGTCGGGACATGGAGACACTCAATGCGCGTATATGAGCGAGTGACGCAATCGAGAGCTTGAGTCGCGCAGTGAGAGTGGAACAGCAGGAGAGAAAATCGAGACACTGAGTCACTCATTATGAGTGGAATTAGGGAAGAGGTTCGTCGAGAAAGGAATTTTATCGTTTAGGGATAACCCGATGGTTTCATTGAGCAGAGCGAAAACCTTTCACCGGTGAAAGGCGAGGCGTGATAACATGTTTAACGTTATTTCTCGTTTACCTTCAATTAGTTTTTTGTCTATTTTACTTCAAATGGTGATGTTAATCAGCCGTCAGAAATATGCAACAACACCTGTGGTGTGGAAGATATGGTGATAATAGTCTTTTGACCGTCTTCCGTACCTTCCTTCACTAGCCACAGGAACTAGATACTGGATCATGACTAATTGAGACGTGATAAGCCGACTCAATTAACATGCCGCATTCATTCGTTAAGGTCCGGGCTTTACATAGAAAAACACCGGAATATGTGTTTTTGTATGCTCATTTTTTACGTAGTCCATGCATGTCATGCAATCAATTGTGTTTACCTTAGCGTCATGACTAATCAGCGACAGACCCCATGCAAAGTCACTAAAAACACCGATTCTCCGGTTCACCAGATGACTACAGACGCTGCCACGCTAATAAACTCACTTTATTACAACTAAGAACGTGTCTTTTACTCATCGGGTCTGCCAGGTTTGGTCTCAAGGAGCCACCAGCAGGAAACTCCTGCCAACCGGAGAGCGCTTTTCCGGCTGCGGACACTCGTCGGTGCCGGCCGGGCCCTTCGCTCGACACGCCAGGGAAAGGCCCGCTCGCGACCGCTCGCTGCCACTCGTGGCCGCACGGGCCGCTAGAGCCGCTCGGGTCACGTCCCGGCTGACCCCTCGGCTGACCCGGGTTCCCATGTGGCCGGGCTTGGGCCGTGCGTCGGGGGCGGAACGGAGCGTCAAAGGTGACCGGAGATCGCCTTTTTTGCTGCGGCTTTTTTGGCCGGGTTCCGTAATTAAGACATTGCACGGATCAGCTGGTGGTATATCTGATGGTACGCGCTCGGAAATTAGGCCGTGTTTATGACGGTGCCAGTAAATAGTGCCATCACGAGCGGCGCCGGCCGCGGTGTGCTGGTGACTGTGGACTGCGACTCTGGTCCGCCGGTACCGGCTCCGGGCCGTGTTCCTTGGCCACTGCACGGCACACTGCATGGCTGGTCAGGAATAGACGAGCGGGCCTCAGCTGACCGAAGAATCAACTTAAAAATGCCGAATATACATGAGCTTTCCCAGACATAAAGATATGCTGAAACTTTTTGGTTCCTGGAACATCAACAGCTAAAATACATTCCCCGGTACCAGCCAATGAAAGGCAAAGTAAAGTCGCAAACAAGTTAATAGTGTGGCTGCGTGCTGGTTATTTCCTAAAATAAACTTCAGGTTTGGTCGGGTCTAGTTGGGCGCTCGGCAGCTCGGTTAGTAGAGACGGGTGTTTAGTGCCAATTCTGTCGTGTCTTACCACTATCAACTCGAACCGACTGTCAAGATGACATTGATAGGCTTTCTACCAGGCATTACAAGTACGTATTACAAGTTAATTCCTTCTCCGCAGCCGTTTTTACATTACCTGGCCTGTAACTTGTAAGACTGCAGCCAATTTTTAACGATGCGTTTATTATGCATTCGCCTGCGGGCAATGTCGGTATTACGGTGTACAGCCACGGTTTTCAACGTCATTCTGTTGGTGAACTCACCAATCAGACTTGTCCTAACATAGCGTAGCTGTTTGGTGCAGGTGCTTATATCCAATGACCCGCCAGAAACCCAGCAGCATCCTCTTTTCTGCAGAGGTTCCCGCAGGATTTCTCTTCTCCGGCGATGCCCCGGGTGGCGCACACGGAGATTAGGGCGCCCCGATGCGACTGTTGAGCAAAAACCAGCCACCGCCGATCGATGCTGACCGACGTTTGTTGACGTTTCTGCACGAGGAGAAGAGGAAGCTCCTCGTTTGTTTTTGCGCGTGTTTATAAATTCGGGAAGTCGCCGTCGTGACAGCAGGCTCTCCGGGCTGCGCGCAGAGGCTGTGATGCTGTCGGCAGACACGTCCGCCGCTGACGGAACTGCGATGGAATCGCAGACGGAATCAAACGGAGCAAAGTGGAAGCGGATGGGAATCGAAGGCTCGTCAGCGGAGATATGCGCGGCATCATGATGCACACAGGTAGACAATTTTCATATTGCTTACGTTTTAGATACTACAATTTCTACAATCGGCATGACGTGAGATATATTCTTATAAATGGCAATATAAAATTCTGCCCACTTATTATGATTTTAAATGTTATATTTAAGGAACGTTTTTTTTGCTCTTGTATCCAACAATGTTAAGTCATTTCAAACAAAAATATGTTACCGCCACGTTCATGATGCCCCAAACGTCCCCATTTGCCTCTATTTAAGACAGCTCAGCTAACTTCGTACCAACCAAGCCAGCCTCAGTTATTGGTTCGGTTTGAAGCCATCGAAGCGATCATGGCCACTCGGTCGTTTTGTGGCCAGGAGAAATTCCCCGACAGTGTGTTCGGTGTGGGCCCCTGCACCGCCGGTTGTGCAACGCACCAACCATGGGAACAGATCCGGTCCCGGCCGCTTTCCAGGTGTCGGTTTGTGTTTATGTCTCCGTGCGGTCTCCTCGGCCCAGTCCATTCACTGCAGCAGAGCTGGAGGGGAAGACCGGGTGGCAGGCGAGGGGCGCTGAGGCCTCGAGACCCTCGCCGAGGTGTTTTATCAGGATCTGACAGGGTCGCGCCCGGCCTCGACGCCTGTCGACTCGTGATGATTTGTAACGATGGTGAAGCGACGATCAGAGATGACAAACTAATGTAATGTTTGCTTCAAACCATCGAGAAATTCAAAATTCAACATTTCCACGATCGGATACAAGGGAAAGAATGTACTTATTTTCATAGCACAAATTTAAATATGTCAAATAATTCGCCAGCGGTTTTTTATTAATTCCTCGTCTTACAGCTCCGCGCCGGCAGCGGACGCGGTGCATTCGTTTTGCGGCGGCTGACAACTCGATGCGGCTTATAAATGACGAGCCGTCCTGTTGAGGATGACGAATCGGCGAGGCGGCGACGGGCGCGGTGAAAAACTGGACAGTATCGGACGCGCACATCGGAGCCGCGCGCGGTCCGGCCCGGCCGCGCTGGCCCGCGCGCCCGTGGGAAGCTGTTTTTGTTTTCCCAACTGTGTCCGGCCGATTACGTCGCTGGCTAAGGTGGCGCTGGAGCGCGCGGTGGGACGGGCCAGTGTCGTGACCGGGTCTCATTCCTCGGAGCGGGAGCAGGTGGGATGCTGCAGTGCCGGCAAGGCGGGATGTGGTGTGTGGGCCTGACAAAGGTTGTTTGGTTTGGTGAGAGGTGTGCAAGCTTTTGTGTTCTTTGGAGAATTCGTATAATATTATCATGATATTTTGACGATTATGGTGCACTTAATAAGAATAAGCGACGTGTCTCGTCTATAATGTTTTTTGGCACAAAACATGGCCGAGTAAACAGAGATCTACATAAAACGTAGGTAAAATGTCTAATGATATCACTTCTTAAAGCTTGGTGAACTTGCTATTCAGCCACATCTTAATCGCCTGTTCACTGCTTCAACTTCGATTCAACGTATGCTTCAGACAGACCAGAAACATAATATTCTTGCACGCTCTTACACATACATGGTTGTACCCATGTATGCGACACACATACATGGGTGTACCCATGTACGCGACACACATACATGGGTGTGCCCCGATTAATCACAAGGGCTTGACAGCGCCACTAAACAGTAGCCATCCGTTCTGTGGGTTGGGCAGCGGTATCACCTGGGCAGCGGGCTACCAAAACTGCTTCTCGTAATTTGCATCATGCCATCCGCATACCTTGCCCAAACCACAGAAGTTAAGCCGAACCTGCTTTTCATATCGGTGGTTGGCTGAATTGTGTGATAGCCACAGCTGGTAAAAAAATTGCATTCAGAAAACTATGCTACCCGCAAATAGGGTTTAACTAGACCCATTAACTTTTCCGCACCTCTTCATTTTTAGGTTTTGGGGATGGCTAACAATTTGTAAACGTCAGTCGGTGGTGTTGATCTCTTAATTAAGATAGATCCGTGGATAAATACAACATTTTCTTGCTATCAAATCAGCCATGGGAAAATGTTGCAGCGCGTCCCAGGAGCAGACAAACTCGGAGCAACGGAGCAACGTGGAGACCAGTTTGTGACACTTTTTCTGACCAACTGACCACTGAGCACTAACCAGCCTTAGGGATTCAGCACCCCTGCCAGCGGAAAATGTTTGGGACAGATCTAAAGAAAACTTGAGCTAACGCAGCTCTTAGCTGGAAAACTCCGCACCTGTGTTACCGGTCCGAAATACTTGAGATCCGCCATTCTAAGCTGAAAGGCTCGGCCCGTAGTATCGGAGTGCTTCGGAGACAGGCCTGAGAGCCTCGGTCTCCACGGAGACCGGTCTCGGAGACTGGGAGGCGCCGCCGGATCGTCAAACAAGACATCATGTCAGCAGCGGTCGCGCCGAGGATTCCGCCCATCATATTTGGCCGAGCTTAGCCAGATTTCTGAGATGGCGTCGTGCCACTGCTGCTGGGCGGTCCCGGCTCCGACAGCGCCGCCGCTGTGGGACCGGGAGGGGGCGGACGCGCCGGACAGAGGCAGCGAGGCACCCTCCCGCTGACAGCTCCTCAGCGAGCCGAGCTGACCGGCCGCCGGCAGAGCGCCTGTCCAAACAGTCTGCCGCGGCTGCCGATAGACGGCGCCGCCCGGCGGACGGGCAGTGGCGTCACACAGCCCAGTGACGTCACGGCAGCTCAGCTGACTGCGGTCTGGCTGCAGCGCTCTGCAGGGCGGCTTGTTGCAGGCGGGGGCGGGGGCGGGGGGAGGTTGGATGCCCCGGCAGCCCCCGAATACGTCACCAGATAGCGATGCAGCTGGAGGGGACGCTCGTCCAAACGCCAAAGGTGTTCCCACCAGTCCAGCCCGCCTCCATTTGCGAGCTGCTGAATGTTTGCATTCGAGATCTGCATACAACTTGGAGTGGTGTAGGCACTAGACAGGTACACCTGTGATGCTTTGCGCGTATGTTTTGTGGGCGGGCTGCTGCTTTTGCAGATATGACTCATCTTGCACGGCAAAGAGTTAGACCTAGAGACGGAGATGTTTATGATTGCCACAATGTCACATGCTCAGTGCTACTGCTCAATTTCTGAAAATCTGAAGAGCTTATCAGACGAAGCTCGCCCGCTCATTTCTACCCGGACTTGGCCTCTACTCAATTTGACTTGAGCGAGACACCCGCTCAAGTAAAAACTCTGTAAAACTCGAACTCCCAGATCCGTATGACTCGGGTCCGGGGAATGACACACGCGACTTTCCAGCCGGCCTTCTCGTGACGAATGATGGCGGGGTGCCGAAGCATGGATCGGCGCCGTCGAAGTATTCGACACTGCTAATATACCGACCGGCGTCGAAGGAGCCGAGTGCTGACTACATTCGCTAAATGCATCAACAACACCACTACAAACCTGAGCTGTTTGCATGCGCCCCCGACAGCCGTTGTCTGGCAAAACGTCTCATGCGTGCTCGTCTTCCGAGCCTTCGAAGACTTCAGTCTGACATAGAACGGCAACACCAGACGTGGACACTCGACAGACACGATAATTGAGACACCCCTCGCGACGAAAATGGACCCTTCGAGAGACTGCATTATGACACTGAAGTGTAGCACCAGTGCGTATTGGCGAATGTTCTTAGGGCGAAATCACTTTAGTTCACCACAAGAAATTGGATCGTATTAACTACGCCGGTGTATGGTAGCGCTTGCAATTAGATGGCTATAGTTATTTCCAACGTCAAAATGACACTCCACTCGGGAACTTAGTGAAGCGTAGGTCAGTACCAACTGACGACATCTGATAACAAGTCTGCATAGAAGTCATTGTCATTCGGCGCTAACCCATCATTGACCATCGAACCGCCTGCTACAATGCATCAGCAGCTGGCTTGTGCGACAGCACCGTATCGATCGATCCATCCAGAGGTCCAGAGATCCCGGTGGTTCGGACCACTCAGCCTCGATCCGACGGACCTCCCGTCCCCGGACCACCAGCCGGACCTCGACCTGCGTGTGCGCGCGTGTCCGTCTCTCCCGTCTCCTGTCTCCCGTCTCCCCGCACGCTGCTCATGCGCGGTGTGACATATCGGCGGCGGCGGGACAGGCAGGCCGTCGCCGCGCCGCATGCCCAATGAGACCACCCTCGTGTGACGTCACGTCGTCGGACGGCGACGATCCGTCAGCGGCCGAGGACCGGACGGCTCGACAGCAGAGCGCTGTCGCCGGTCGCCACCGCCGACACGGCCCGGCGGCCCCGCGCGCGCCGCAAAAACGCCGTGCCCGGCTCACCCGCCCGGCGGAGGCCGTCGCGCCGGTCTCTTGGGGTCTCTTGCTCCTCGGGCGACAGTCTCGTGCTCTCCGGACGGTTTTTTTCGCCGGACGATGGTCACTTCGGTACTGAGTCGTCTCCCCACAAGCAGGATCGGTGAAGACATTTGTGGGGTCACTTTCAAGAGCAACTGGAAATGACAATATGGCGGTGTGTTTAAATTGAAATTGTGAGTTGATATTGCAGCCCCGCTGCTTTTGGTAGTCTGTCATTAGGCTATTTTTCTTAGTGCCGTCCTTTCGCTGCTTTTTACGTTTGCGCTTCCATCACCTGGCCCGAGGAATCTCACACATTCCTATCATTTTTACTCCCCAATAATTGAAGAAAAAGTCGTCCGCTAACGTATGCGTCTCAGCTGCGGCCTTTACGCCTCGGCTGGTGAATCCATTTCGCGCCGTCATCTCAAGTGGGTCGGAGTGCCCTTTCGAGCCTCTTCGGTCCACTGGGAATGCGGGTGGGCAGGCAGGCGGGCGGTCAGGCTTCGGGCGGGCGGGCGGGCGACGAGGCGGGTGGCGGGCGGTCCAGATAGCTGGAGGTGATCACGCGCCACGCGTCTGCGCCGTCGGTCGCTGGCGTGTCGTGAACGTCGCATTCCTGGAGCGGCGCGCCAGAAATGCCGCTTGGCCTGGCGCGCGTCCGACGGCCTCTCGCCGCCTGCTGATTCGTCGGTCGGGTGGTATCGGGGCTATCTCCACTCTTCACCCGGCGGGGGGCGGCGACTGAACGGCGACGGACCCGCCGGTCGCCCCGCTGGTCGCCCCGCTGGTCGCCCCGCTGGTTGTCCTGCTGGTCGCCCCGCTGGTCGGACTGCTGACCAGCCGGGGTCCGGTCGATCTGTCGACGCCAGAGATGCCATGCAGACCCCGAGGACAGTGCCACAGGATGTCTCCACGGGGTGCGTCTCGGCTGTCCCCGCTGCCTTGAAGGGGCCCGAGAAACCCGCACACTCCGGATGTATCGGCGGTGGATCAAGGCTGGGTGAAACGAGCCTTACCGCAGGTTCGGTGTAAAACATTTTGTTCGGTTTCGATGCGCATACCGACTGGTTTGCTGTACGGATAATTCCCAAGCCTAACGAGCTTAGTGTAATAAGTCTATGACACGTAACGCGAAAAAGTTTATCTTCGTGAGATCAGGCCAGCAATTACGATTGTCGCCAGATGTATTAGATTTGTAATGATCTCGGATCATTGATTGCCAAGTGACAGCTCACTTGAATTACATACAGCTCCTCACAGCTCACAGAGATGTGAAGCTGAGTATATAACAACATAGTTTTCCTGTTCAACATTTATTTTATGTTATGCAATATCCATGTTTAACAAAGATAGGGGTTACAGAAGAACGAGTACATGTTGGGTCTTTTAATGGGACATGATTATTTACACACACAACTATAACAGGGGTCACTTTGAAGGTAAAGGGCGCAGACGTGATATTTATTCATGACGAGTTGACTGCGGTGGATTTTTTCTTGGACTTTTCTTCCGCCTGTCTTCCGACTGGCTGACAGGGACCTCACACAGTCACTTGTGTCTGTCTTGTTCTCTCTCCTCTTATCTCGTCTCCCGCTCCTCTCTGTCCATTCCATACCTTCTACCCTATCCCATCCCATTAAATCCCATTCCATCTCATCCCATCTCATCCCATCTCATCCCATCTCATCCTAATCCCACCCGGGGCCGTGTTCTGCCCTTTCGCATCCTTCTCCACTCTGCTATTCCTCTTCCTCTCCCTCTCCTTCCTCGTACTCTCTCGCCATTTCTCCTCTCCTCTCCTCTCTTCTCCTCTCCTCTCCTCTCCTCTCCTCTCCTCTCCTCTCCTCTCCTTCCTCTCCTCTCCTCTCCTCTCCTCTCCTCTCCTCTCCTCTCCTCTCCT
>JARFNZ010128644.1:0-11477 GCA_031763405.1 Balanus nubilus
CAAAAATTCAATTATCGGAGACCTGTATGTGAATTTTATCACATTCAAACGTGATAACAATTGCTACTTATCGTAGGGAAAATGTTTCGGGCAATACAAAACAGTAGACACACTCCGTTTAAGGCTGACTCACAGACTCACAGTGAATGCGGGCGCCTATACAAATACATTGCAAGTAGGTCACCACAAATGCACGATACGAGAAGCTGTGTGAAGAAAAATCGACTGCGCAAACTTGGCTATGTATTTGAAAAGGCGCCTGCAGGTACCCACATCACTCCACGCAACTGCGCGAAGATCGAATCAACCTTAACATGAGCTCTGTCACTGGTGTTCTTGTTTTTGCTATCATGTTTTATTTGCTCTTCATGCTGTTTTGCAGTATAACAACAGATGAACTGGTGAACTATCTATTCCAGGCACCAGCCAAGTGACTTCAATGACTTATGTGTTCCAGGTCTGGAGATATTGGCATTATCGGATCAGCTGATCATTCAGCAAAAGGTATGCCAAACAGTAGCAACTGGCACCTACTGCCAGGTGCAACATGGCGTGTGCAGCACCCTCAGAAGTCGCGGGTTGATCTTCGATGTTGCAATGCATAAGTCTTCCAGTAGCTAATTTGCTTGTTTATTAGAGGTTACGGCGCATCGACAGCGTATGTCAATTTCGCCCCAAGTTACAGATTTATAAAGTTAAACGAGGGAGATGTTGGTCAACCAGTAAGATCTAATTCAGTAATTGTGACACAGATCCCGTTTTCCTCCCAGCTGGAGCTGCTGGAGGCATTCACGGGATTCGAGGTGGGCAACAAGTACAAGGTGAGCACGGCGTCGGGCCAGACCGTCTACTGGGCGGCGGAGCAGAGCGGCTGCTGCAACCGGAACTGCTGCGGTCGCGGCCGATCCTTCAGGATGACCGTCGTGGACAGCCAGCAGAGCGAGGTGCTCTCCATGGAGAGACCGCTCAGGTGAGCAGACACGGGGCCGTGGACAGCCAGCAGAGCGAGGTGCTCTCCATGGAGAGACCCCTCAGGTGAGCAGACACGGGGTGGTGGACAGCCAGCAGAGCGAGGTGCTCTCCATGGAGAGACCGCTCAGGTGAGCAGACACGGGGTGGTGGACAGCCAGCAGAGCGAGGTGCTCTCCATGGTGAGACCGCTCAGGTGAGCAGACACGGGGTGGTGGACAGCCAGCAGAGCGAGGTGCTGATGGAGAGACCGCTCAGGTGAGCAGTCACGAGCGAGGGGAGGCAGCACCGGTCACTGCCTGATACCGTCAACCCCGTCCCACCGTCAGTCGCACCTGCTGCTGTCTGTAGGAGCTCGAGATCTCCGGTGACACCACTGACCCCTGTCCCGCCTCCAGGTGCTCCTGCTGCTGCTGCTGGTGCTGCCTCCAGGAGCTGGAGGTCTCGGCCGGCGGCGTGCTCCTAGGCACAGTCACGCAGGAGTACTCCGTTCTCAACCCCAGCTTCAGCGTCCGCGGCCCAGACGGAGACGTGCGACTGCGCATCGATGGCCCCTGCTGCGCCTGCAAGTGCTGCGCCGACGTCGACTTCCCGGTGATGTCTGCGGACGGTGGGCGGCAGGTCGGGGTGCTGACCAAGCAGTGGGGCGGCATCACCAAGGAGGCGTTCACCGACAGCAAGACGTTCAGCGTCGCCTTTCCGCACGGAGCCGACCCCGCCACCAAGGCCACGCTGTTCGGCGCCGCCATCCTGCTCGGCTACGTTTACTTCGAGCGCGACGGCAATTCGGTGTGATGGGGCACAGAGGAGAGGCCGGCCGACTGGCGGACGGCGGCGGTGCGGCGGAGGCCGCCCGAAGAGTCGTCACCAGCGCCGTCACTGGCGGCACTCGGCGGGGTAACACCCAACTCACAGGGTAGCTTCAGGGCCTTCTGTACAAAACACTCTATTAAAGGAATGAGCTTAGATGCAGGATAGATGCTCGACAATGCAGCACCACTCTTCCTCGAGCTCGTAACTGATGGAAGCGTAACCAGCCGTAAGCATGTCTGATAAGACACGCGTTGTTGTCCACTAATTTTGCAGCATTAAGTTATACAATGTGGTCTCTTTTTCATAGACTATTGCACTTCTTGTCGGTGTTGGGTCTTAACAGGTCAGTTACGTTCTCTGTAGAGTGTCATATTATGCCATCGGCCTGGGGCACGTGCGTCTTCAGCAGCCTTGTCTGGTGGTCCATATAATATATAGGATAAAACAACAGGATGTGATAATGTAATATGTGGACCCTAAGGAAAGAAAAAAGACAAGATGTGCTGTTCGCTTTTTATTAGTGAATGTTCTGGGCTTTCCAGTAAAAATGCCTTTCAAATGAACGTACTTGATTTTTTTTTGTTCAGGAGTTTATTAAATCATCGAGATGTATCGACCGGTACGTTCGAAGCATTCTAATTTTATGTTGCATATTGTCTTCACTTAGGATCTTCACTTCACTAAATTGTCTTCATTTAGGATGGCCCAAAACAATTATTGATGTAAGCATTGTCTGTGATGATGTTAGCGTTATCATAGCCTTTGCCCCTCTGAGCTGCAGCTTCAGTCGTGTGAGCGTGAGCCGTGCCTTTCTGTACCAGAGGTAGCAACTTCTGCATAGGTATTCACTGCAGCTGTTTCCGCGGACTGAGCGGTATTATATAAGATGTCTGATAATTGATGTGCGTGCGGTTGGTAGTGCATATATATAAACAATTTTTCGCCATAGAAGAGCAAGTAGAATTTCACCGAGAACTGGTCTGTGGGCAATATGACATCATATAACCTCAGCGACCCACCCGAGCCTGGCCGCGGCTCGGGGGCTCGGGTCCGGGTCCAAAGCAGTGGGGCATTGCAGATCATCGAAACGACCAAAAGGCAAACAACAGTCTAAAAGCTCTCGCCTGGGGCATAACGAGCTACAGAGGCATCTAATCTGCGATTCGCGCCCTGTGACAGACAGTCTTTACCGACCACTAAGCCGAGAAAAAGCTGAACATGATTAGAATGCTACAAAGGAAGAAAATTACCTGCAAAACGGGATCGGGCTTTTCCAGTGAAGGGGTCTAAACAAACACTAGTCCTAGTCCTGGCCAATCAACTACCGAAAATCTGTGGTCAAGGATGGCCTTAACAAGATGGCGTCCGCTATCTCAGAAAAAATCCCGCTACAAAGGCCTTCAAACAGTATGGCGGATAAGCAACGTACTAAAAATCCCGCAACGTCATAGTGACCAAGATAATGGAGCGCATTTCTTGAATGCGCTTGGGGGATACTTAAAAAAAACACCCTTGCCCTTCTTTCGCAAAATTAGCTGCTCATCAATTTTGAGACATCCAGTATGTATCTAAGGATATGTGATAAACGTTCAATCAACATAGGTCATCTAACGTGCTGCACAGCCGCCTTACCTATGCAGGAAAAATAAACCCAGGATCTACGAACCTGTTTTAGTGAATGAGAATGGTGGCTGGCTTTTTCTTTACGCCGAGGGTTTTACTGACTACAGCAATTTACCGGACTGCGTAAGGTAGGGTGGAAGGCGACACTCACCTCCTGCACGCCATTCAGCAGGCAGTAGTGGTTGAGGGCGGTGACGAACGCTCCAGGCGCCTCGCAGAGGTGCAGCGACCGGAGCGCGGCGCCCTCCTCGCAGGCCGCCGGCAGCACCGACCACAGACTGAGCAGTTCGTAAAACTTGCACCACGCCTGCAAACACCGGCAGGGCACGGCGGTATGAGCGGGACCGACAGAGCACGGCGGTAGCAGCAGACACTCACAGATGGGATTGGTGGCACCTGTCAACGTTGGCCTGAACATTACTATAATCCTTAGGGAGAACATTACTATAATCCCTAGGGAGAACATTATTATAATCTTAGGGGGAAAATTACCCTCATATAGAAGTATAACAAATGTTATCGTAGTTCTTCGGATATTTTGGTGCTTCTAGAGGAAGTCTTGGAGGTGTAAAAATTACCTTGATGACCTCTGGTGACCTAAATATTCATCTGACCCGAAAAATGACCGGAAGGTTGGGAAGTATTCATGACAAGCTTCCCAACAGTATTTTCGGTTTTTGTCTACGTCGCACTGTAGCAGAGTTCGAATAGTGGGGTTCGATTCGAGCACCCGCTCGCAGGGGATGGAGAAATCAGAAGCCCAGCGGGGCACGGGTTAAACGCGTATGCTCCAAACATTCACTTCAGTTGCCATCATTGTCTTCTAAAGGCAGCATGCCCCCAAGTGGGGGCATCGAAACACCGACCAACAAAGACGAGTGAATTAAAGCTCGTCACTGGCGCTGTTGTCAGGTGACAACTGAAGGTGGAGCGATGGCCGCGGCCCAAGTACACTCATCGTGGAGAATGTCACATTTCTATGACGTCATAGATCGATACAAGGCGTCCTGCGGGCTGCACAGGCTCCCTGGACGGCCGAATTCATCAGCATTAACCGGTCCCCTGTGCCGCCAAACTGGGTCGCAATGGCTAATGATGTCATAAAGAGCGTGTGCAGCATTGACGCATCAATTCACGCTCGCCGCCGACAGCGCTCCGGACTCGGACAGGATATGAACCCAGCGGGTATAAACAACACGCGCGTATGCCTCGAAGATCGAGCGAACATGAAACTGACAGAATATGTACCGATATAACCTTGGATATAACTGCCTCCTGCTTATCACCGCTCACTACACGTTTGAAAGGACCAGTTCATGTATATACATATAATCATGTTTGGGACATGACATTCTGTATCACCTCAATGTGCATGCAAACGCTCAATTTTGTTTTCTTTTCCACGACGACGTATGCGACATATCAATCTGTAATATCGACGACATATCAATTTGTAATTGCTCTTGCACTGGCCCATGTAACCCTCTTGTCTTCATAGTACTGAGCTTGCCAAACAAACACTTTCACCTACCACAAACATAAAAGGCAAGTTGCTTGCTTCGGAGCATCTTCTCCATGCCTCTCTATAGGGAAGATACATATAATTCCTTTTAATTAATACTACACTTCATCCATACCTTTATGGCTACATATTTGCTATAACTTATGCAAGTTCGACTTCTCTTTGTTCAAGACTAATGTATTGAAATACCAATGGGCCTCTTCATAAAATATTCACAGCTTTGAGCCTTCGGACTATATGAACAAATAAGAACAACTTGAATACCCACTCGGACATGTCAAATCGGCCGTTTCGGACCAGAAGAGGACAGTTCCTACGGGTCACTGGCTCAGACTATGTAGATGTGGCCAGTTCATACCAGTTCCGACCAGCTCCGCCCGGCTGTACATGGCGCCCCGACCGGCAGGGATCCGCCGTCGTACCTGTGTGCCCATCTCGGGTCGGATCTGCCACTTCACGCTGGAGACCAGCAGGCCGGCGCGGCTGGTGGCGCACGTGTGCTTGTGCCACGCCACGATGTCCTTGTCACTAAGTAGCGACTTGACGGTGTTCAGCTCCCGCTTCATGGCCTGCAGCTCGTCCACCTGGCGGGACCCGCGGACACGAGGTCAGCAGAGGTCAGACCGGCAGTCAGCGACGCAAGACGTCACGTCAAACCACCCTCCGAGCGGTAGCTGCCGCAAGCTTTACACTTGCATATATGCCAGTCTTATTGTAATATGTGATATTGATGATGTGAGTTAGGGGCATACCCGGCATAGTGTATGCAGAGGTCACGCTACGGCGCTGCACGTATCCATTTACATAAACACAACAGAAATCTGAGGCTTGGAGCAGCTGAGATCGAACCGAGTACGAGGACCAGTGGGTATCAGCCACGTTCGCCCGTCCCCATCACGCACCTGCCAGTCCTCCTCTGGGAACAGTTCGGGCTCGTCCGGCAGCCGCCAGCCGTCCGCCGGCCGCTCGAACTCGAACCGGCGCTCGAACAGGGCCGACACCTGGCGGCGGACGGCCTCCGTCTCGACCCCCGCCCCCGCCGCCGCCCCCGCCCAGCGGCTGCGCTTGTGTCGCCGTCCGGGCATGACGCGGCTAGCGACGGCCGGCCAGGTCGCCCAGCTGGTGCCGCAGCTGGCTGAGCTGGCTGACGGCGGTGTCCAGCCGGCCGGCCGGGATCTGCAGCAGCAGAGGACAGGCCGGCTGCCGTGACCCGGCTGATGGCGCCGGCTGGCAGAGGGGCACAGTGTCAGGGATGTGTCAAGCTGGAGCATAGCAATGACAGTTTCTTCCATGTTTCTTACTTATAAATGGGTGTTACTTGTTTGGATATGATTCAGCAAACTGTGATAAAAGAAAGAGATAAATGAGGTTAACATTGCCATTTAGAGGACACAAATAAGTCATATTAAAACTAAGTGTTATTTTTAGCAGCAAAAACTACATTGCAATCTTAAAACAATACTTAATCAATTGAGCAACACATAAACATAAAAAAGGAATGCAATAATCACTGAAACAAAGCTAAGACACTTGCTCCTTTTTCAGCATCCATCATGAACAATATTCCATTGAAGTCACTTACTAACCTCAAAGGACACTAGGCAAGAGATCTGTTTGTTTGAATTATTTTCCCCAATCACAGGTTTCAGTGTCTGCACAGAAACCTTGTCAATTGGAATGGCCATCCTCATGAACCTGGAGAAGGCATAGAAACAGGAGGTAAG
The DNA here is from genome assembly GCA_031763405.1 of Balanus nubilus. NCBI lineage: Eukaryota > Metazoa > Arthropoda > Thecostraca > Balanomorpha > Balanidae > Balanus > Balanus nubilus. The sequence continues at coordinate 6,652 of JARFNZ010128644.1, forward strand.
GAGCTGACACAAACCTGTGTGTTAATATGGCACTATGCTATTTGTGAGATAAGGTATTGAGGACTAAAATTGACAATTTTAACACTGATAACCTCTGCATGGACTGTGCCATGGAGAGATCAACATTGATATTGAATTGGTCGAGCCTTCTTAGGCCATTCTTGATGATGCAGGCACAATATTTGATCAGTGATCCCCTACAATCCGAGGTCATCTGAGGTCAGATAACTGTTTTGTCAATACCTCTTGATAGCGTAAAGATAGAGGCAGGACCTTTTGAGCAGTAAACACCAGAAAATATGGGTTCTCTCCAATAAATTAGGTGTCAATCAATAGAATAGCCTTTCGAATATATGTGGAATGTACTTATCATGATCTAAGAACAAAAACAATTGAAAACATCAATATCTTAAAAACTCACCAGAGCCTCCTACTTCTGACACCACTGCTTGGAGGTTTATCCCATGGAAGAAAGCTGATGTTCGCTGATAGTGAGTTTGGACCAATGCTTTGGTATGCTTTGGTATACACATGCTGATTGGTGCCAGTGGATAAGTCTGACATGTACTGGGCAATGGCTAAAATGGAGGAGAAAAGAACCAGAGATCTGCTGAAAGCAGAAGCATAGGAGAGATTTTAAGCAAGGGTAAAAATGAATATTTTAGGTTAAGTTACTCTGCTTTAGGCTTCAGGCCCAAAAACTGAAGCCTAATGCAAAATAGCTGAAATAAAATATAATATACAAACCTGAAATATTTGCTTTTAAGTTTTAGCCCTGCCTAAAATCTATTCCTATTAATGACAAATGCACAAACCCTGGGATGAACATCCATAGGTTGGCTTAGGCTAGCTTAGGTTAGGTAAGGTTTGATTAGATGATGCAATCTCTTACAAGAAATACTGGCATAATTACATTGTGACTATTGATGTCACAAAGATGTTAATTCACATCTCCACATCACATTTGTTTACATTCATCTTTGACAGCTATGCTGGAAATGTGCTGGGCATCATCAGAAGCTCCAGTTAGTTTTGTTATTTTGTTTTTACTATTTCTAGGCAAAAAGTAGTGGTATGATTGCATGTATGCTACTTAAGGGACTATTTTTGAATGTAGCCTAAATTGATGGGATATTACATTAGTGGTAACAAGTAGTGGCGTGTGCTGCTAAATATCCCCCATAAAGGCATGCCAAAGCATATGTCATGTCAAGATGTATCAACTCACATGCAACATTAATGACTTCAAATGTTTGTGATGATGATTTGGGTTTTCGGGTGCACCGACTGGCAACTGCAAAGGTCATATGGCGCCCATGACTTCAAATATTCATTGATTGGCGGTGTTGTTAAAGTGTTACAAAAAATGTAAGAAATTTACTTATTTGTTTACCTTGTGTTGCTATTTCAACTCCTAACTCCATTTTAATGGCAAAAGATCATTTCCCTTTTAAGAAGGAGCGAAAGTATCATACCCTTAAACGAGCCACGAAATACTGTGACCAGCCGTCACCATTCAACAACTGAAAACTTAAAAATAAGTCTCAAGCCGTGGCAATGATATTTGTCTTCACTAGCAAATTATGTAGATACCTAATAAAAACACCTCACCATCTATGAAACTAAAATCCAGATAGTAAATCAATGAAGGCGGAACGCTGCTGCGGCCTCGGCGAATACACCACCATTGTTGACATAATTCGCCAAATATGAAACTTTTGCGCGTCAAATGTATTACTTTAATGCTACCAACTCGGGGAAATTCCTACGAAACATAAATCCCAAAAGGCGCCCGCCCGCGAGAGCGCTAGGCTTTACGATTGAGCACTCGGCACCGAGAGTCCAGCCCCAGGTTCGAGTCCATTCGGCGCTCACGATTTGCTTCTGATTCTGATGGCTTGCGGTCGGTGGCAGCGATAATATATTGCCCTGGGTGGCGGTTGCCGCACTCCAGGCTAGAAGACGGATTAGTGAGTGGGGCGTGCCGTGTCCGGCTATGTTGGGCATGCAAAACGTTCGGTCTAAATTCTGACGGCTATACTCGCAGGAAAAACACAAAGCATTCTATTCCCCGGGGCAAATCTTTCCGTGGGTCTTGGGAAGGGCCAAATCGTCAAATGAGGGTTCTTTCAACATGTAATTGAAGATGTAATGCAAGGTGCAACAGATGTTCTTTAAAAACCGTACGTCAGACCAAAGCTCGGCCGTTTCTAGGTCCGCGGCTTGGTGCCCCCTGATCCAGCCGACCCTCGCATATTGCTTAGGTCTTCAATGCCATCTGACCTGCATTATCTGCCACCGCAGTCCGCAGGAGTCATTTACCTTACAAAACCGTTACAACGCTGTTAGATAGGCAAGAGCGGCCGTGTGATGGTGGGGGGGGGGGGGGGGGGGGTGGTGGGGGGGGGGGGAGAGAAGGGAGAGGGATATTGTTCAAATTAAGTCAATCATTTTCATGTAACGTCATAAACGTAATGTAAAAAAAAACACCCATAATGTCCGGCCGTTTGGGGGCAACCATGGTTTCAGATTATTTTGTTCGGGGGAGGGAGGCATGGCCCCTCTCTGGATCAGCCCCCTGCGGATGGGGTGGAAGCCACCTGGATCAAACAGCCGTGTGGAAAACATGGTAGTTTATTGCGGCACTGACACGACTGGCTCGGCGACATCGGGCAGTCCGGCAACCCGGCGCCGCCCACACCGTCCGTCCATCCGTCCGTCCAGCCGACGTCATCTCACGTCACACGGCCCCGCTTACAGCCTGGCATCACGACCGCTCCGTCCTCACCACGTCACAGCTCACTCAGCCTCAGACACCGCGCCCAACCAGCCGACCCCAGAGACGCGCCAAACCCACCCGCGTGACGTCACCCGCTCGCCAATGACGTCACACACACACAGGATCGCCGAACAGAGTCGGCGCTGGGCTAAACACCGCCGCGCTCCGTCCCCATCTACATACGCAGAGCGCGCACGAGCGCCAAGAGAACGTAAATGCTTGCTTCTAAAGAGCTACAAAACAAAGGAACAACAAAGGCTCGGAAGTACCCAACAGACGGCCGAGGAGGCGCGGCGTCCGCCCACCGAGGCAGCCCGACCACAGCCACAGCCACACACGTTCAGACGCTGGCGCGCGCCGCCGTCGGCCCGCCTCTGAGGTAGGAAGCCGCCGACAGCGGCCTGAGAGTGAGCGGCCCGGCCCGCCCCACCCCACCCCGCGGTCACCGCGCCGGCGCCGCCGCTTTGATTGAGTCTGAGCAGCCGAGCACCTTCCCCACGCACCCCCGCCCCAGCCCGGCCGGCCAGAGATGGCCACGGTCAGAACGAATACAGCCGACGGGTCAGCCGGCCGGGCGGGGTCCAGCGCGCGGCGTGTACACCGCCCCGACACCCGTCCCACGGCGGACGGCGGCGGGCGGCCCAGGACAGACCGCAGCAGCTGCACACCCGACGGGCCGCACCACACCACACCACACTGCAGCCCCAACAGCCAACAGCCCAGAACCCACACAGCTTGAGCAGGACCGTCCTGATGCACACGCACAAACCGGGCTTGACCGGGGCTAAATCCGGTCCGGCCCACTCCTTACTTACCCATGGCCAATATACCGGCCATGCTCTAAATTTATAATTAAATAGGACCCACGAGCATGAAAAGTAGCCGAAAGAGTAGCGCTATCTGGGCTTAAAATAGCAAAGGGAGAGCACAAGGGCTGTCCATCAGACCTACCGCGCCGGTGTCTTGCATCAAACGGGCCAGGTTTTCTGTAAAGCGCGGCGCGAGGGGCGGCGTTCCGCCCCGCTCCGCTCCAATAAGGCACCAGATTCGTCGGCCCCGGCGGCGCGGGACCTCTCCGATCAGTCACATGATCCAGCTAACGGGCACCTGGGCCAGACACCACACAAAACCTACTCCCACACGCAATAAATACGTGACTCGCCGACACCACTAGAGCGCGGCGGGCGGGCAGCCACCGGTACTGCCAGAAGAGGGAAAGATGAGAGAAAAACTAGCGGCCAGCTAGCCAGAGACGGGCCTGAAATACCCAGCACGACGCGATGCTACGCTCAGGAGGGGCCACGGTCCTCAGTTGGGCGCCCTCGTCGCTGGCGCTTCCTTGAGTGGTCAAATACTGAAGGGCTAAAACGATCCGAAAAGCCACGTAAAATGTATAACTACTGAAGCCAAAAAACTTGTCATAAAACTTTTACAAAGAGAAGAGCGTAAAATGTTTGACAGTGCCGATGTAAATTTGGAGCATTCTCTGATCCGGTTTTATCGCGGAAGGAAGCTGAATTTCTGTCACTTCGCATATCCCAGAATCCGGGGCCGCACTAAAAGTTCCATCAAACTACAGCGGCGCCCGGCTGGCCGTGCGGAGCGGCGGCGCCCAGTGGCAGCGCTGGAGGACGGAGCCTCCAGCGGCAGGCAGTGACGGACCGCGCAGCCCTCCCCCCACGGCGGGCGGCGCATCTACACAACAGCTCTCGCAGGCACCTGAGTTGAGGCCGTCTGGCACGCCGGCCAGGCCGCACAGTAAGCTCCGACGTCATGATCCGTGTCTCACGCGCACGAGCACCCAAAACCGTCTAAAAAAGAATAGCATGATGTGTGACCTCGGCCCGGCGCTGGCGGTGGCCCCCGACGAGGCGCGGCCTACTGGCCCTGACCGGGGTACGGGTACTGGGGCGGCATGTAGAAGTAGCCAGGTCCGGGCGGCGGCGGCGGCGGCGGCGGCGGTGCCGCCAGGTAGTAGCTGCCGTTCTCGCCGAGCACGAGCCGCTCGCCGCCGCCGCCGTCGGCCGGCCCGGCCGGGTAGAAGTAG
>JARFNZ010128655.1:0-11477 GCA_031763405.1 Balanus nubilus
TCTCCTCACCCCACATCACCCCCCCCCCCGTGTGACTCTCCTCACCCCACATCACCCCTCCGCGTGACTCCCTCACTTCACATCACCCCTCCGTGTGACTCCTCACCCCACATCACCCCTCCGCGTGACCCACCGTGTGTGCCGCCGTGGAGAGCGGGGACCGCTGGACTGGGGTACGCCGCTGGACCCGGTTGTCCCAGAGCACGATCTGTCCCGAGTAGGTGCCGCCCAGCAACAGGTTCGGGTGGAAGCGCGCGAACGAGACGCTCATTAGCGGCGACTGGCAGTGGAACACGTACTCGGGCGTGGCCTTCTTGAAGCGCGTGTTCCACACGAGACAGACGCCGTCTGGGTCGTGCGGCGCCGCCTCGTTATTGTTGTAACTGTGTGCCGAAAACAGGCAGGTCAAAGGTCACCTCAGTGCGGAATACAGCTACTAATTCATCAAATCCATATCAGGATTTCATGTCAGGATATTCAATACATATCAGGATTCAGGCATCGTGAAATTTAGCTTGATATAGCACCACTGCAACATCCTTAACCTTGTAACAAGCCTCACAAGTCACAGACACCAAAGGCGTCAGGTCTACAGGAATCCAGAGGAGACCCGAGGGATTCCACGCTCCCCACCCCGCAGCAGACCCGCGGCAGACCCGCAGCAGACCCACCTGGCGGCCAGCAGTTCGGGGAACTGCGGAGACCAGTCCAGTGACGTCACGGTCCGGTTCTGGGACCAGCGGTCGTCAGAGAACACACGGTTCACAGACAGCTGCTGACCCGACTTGTCGTCCCTATAGGGAGAGACGCGGGAAGCTGGTGATAACGGTACACATATTCGGCTCGGTTGACTCCGAAACACTAATGCTGAAATCGTTGATACATGATTTGCATTAATTTTCCCTCGCCTAAAACTTGGTCCGTCTAAACGACTGGGTCCGTCAACTCTCTGGTTTTCATCAGTCCCATGCAGCTGCACGCCCTCCCCGTCTCTGCGCTCTTCCGTACAGCAGTCCGTCGTCGTCGAAGTTGCGACTGTAGTCGTTGTAGACGTCCCTGTCCTCGCACAAGGCCCGCTCCACCAGCCGCGACTGTCTGCTGAAGAACTCGGCGAACTCGGAGGACATCATGATCAGCTGCTTCTGCTCTTCACTCAGCTCCCGCGCTGAGGGAGACGACACAAGAGCGGCATCAGCGCAATGAACCTCCGCACGGATTACATACTTCATGAACACGGCCTTGGACCAACACCTAATCTCGTCTCAGAGTGAAACAAAAAAACAACAACAAACATTCCACTCATTTTGACGAGTTCAGAGCGAACCAGAGTCCGAATCACTGTAGACGTTATGTCCGATGATCCTAACATCCACATCCAACCAGCCTAACAAAATTCCCGCATCACTACCATACCTTTCACCAGAACATACACTCCGCTTTCACATCCTCAAGCACGAACTCTCCCCCCCCCCCCCTCCACCCTTCGAACACTCACGTTCTGGCTTCTTGGGCTCCCGCGGGGGTTTGTCCGCCGCCTGCTGCTGCACGGTGGCCGGCTGGACGTCGGTGACGGTCGGCATGCCGTGGTGCAGGATGCCCGGCGGCAGTCGGCGGCCCTCCAGACCCGTCAGACTGGCGTCCTCCAGCTCGTCGCCGTGAGGCTCGTCATACGTCAGCACTGACGGATGGACAAACAGGGGCTACGTCAGGTCCGACCTACTGGGGTGGCCCAGCAGCGGTTATAGCAGAGACAACTGCAGACAAGCAGGAACCGTGCTACTGGTCAGGTAATAACTGGCAGCATACAGTTAGCTCACATAAAAAAACGGTCTAATACAAACAGAAATAGTATAATGACAATAAATTGTAAAAGATGACGAACGTCAAAATTACTTGCTCAGAATTACTACTATTCGATACCATGAACTTTATACAAGCCCTCATTTACTCACCATAGTAGTCGAATCCGCCCGGACGTGCTGCAACATAGCCACGGAAAATGTAAACAACATTGACAACATCGATATGAACTTGTCAAGCGTAGAAGAACTGAACAATCCATCAAACATACTTTCCCTAAAAAATATGTTATATCTATGTCTTATACATCTTCAAATTGCTGATAACTCTTCACCGACTCCGTCGACCGCCAAAAAAGGTACAATCATGACACGACCAACCCAGCTGCCTACCGCCAAGCCAGAATTATACCCCACATCAGTTCAGCCACAGACCAGTGTAAGCTCCCCAATTCCCCGTCCCTTTACTTACTTACCGCTCTGTTCCGGCCCTGAGGCGGCAGTCTGAGTCTGTTTGCAGTAGGTGACACCCCACCTTACTTACCGCTCTGTTCCGGCCCTGAGGCGGCGGTCTGAGTCTGTTTGCAGTAGGTGACACCCCACCTTACTTACCGCTCTGTTCCGGCCCTGAGGCGGCGGTCTGGGTCTGTTTGCAGTAGGTGACACTCTCGCGGGGCGGGATGCTGGTGGAGTGAACCTGCACCACAGTCAGGTCTGGCGGCTTCTTTCTGCAACAACACACATACAGTCAGCACTGGGCACTAGACTCGGTGGTGATGCACAGACACACTCTCGTCACAGGCAGATCTGTTAGACTGGCATGTAAAGTCAATGCTAGTATGTACAGTCAATGCTAGTATGTAAAGTCAGTCAAATTCATTGCACAAATTAAGTGTTGCGTGTAGAACATTCAGTCAGGGATCGCCGCAGAATGAAAGACATTCTGAGGAGTCTGTGCTCACCTGGCGGGGGCGGGGGCGGGGGCGGGCTGTGACAGGCTGGACGGCTGGGAGCCGCCCCCTTCTGACGGCTGTAAGGAGCCGCCACTCGGGGTGCTGCTGATGTCCGACACATCTGTGGAGGTGCAACAGTACAGCCGATTGATGTGTGGCAGTAAAGATACATGGCAGTAAAGATACAAGTGAACACAACCAGCCTCAACGACACTTCAGTCAAAATGTGAGTCACACTGGAGCCAATCTGACAGTGATGAGCCTACTACCCATTTGACGTCTGATCACTTGGCAGTAGTGAAATGGACATCATTTGTGAGTCTGACCTGAGATGGGTGCGATACCCTGCTTCTTGAGCTCCTCGTCCAGACTGGCGCGATCCGCTGGGCCTGGCCGCACGACGCTGGGTGACAGTGACTGTCTGGCCAGCTGCACAACAAACAGGAGATATTTCACATCAGACCCTGCTGCCATATACACCAGGCATTGCTTTTGATGGTTATACCCATACAGATAGTGAGTGAAAACTGCCAGCACCAGTGAAACATTGATGAACTTCATGTCATGTTTTATGCCTTAGTTTCACACCGGAGGCCTAGCCTCATTTCATTCATATGCACTACTCATGACATGTTTGTAAAGGTGAAAGAAAATAAAAGTTGGCTACACTGATACAAAAGTGGTGCAAATAAAGAAATACATAGTAACAATAAATACACATAAATGCATGTTCATATGAATAGCTTAATATGATGTTCACACCATATTTCATACACATAACAATATTCACACTGTTACATCACCAGCTACATACTGCCTGTTCCTTTTCCTGCTGTCTGCGGAGCTTCTCGTCCCGGAGGGCCTGAAGGCGAGCCTTCTTCCTCTCCAGCTCAGCTTTTCTATCTGACATGCTCATTTTGAGGCTGTGAAAATGATGGGACAATATATGAAGCATTGCTTAAATCCCATCTGGCATAAAACGTATATATGTGAGTATGAGGTATGCAAAGGTAACATACCTACATAATACTGATAACATGGTAAAATGGTAGGTATATTCACATTTTGGGGGTTACTCCAAACTCAAACTCCATGGCACATGTTCTTTGCTTTTCATTTTGTTTTTGAGGTCTACAAAATATTTTATAGGAATACATTGACATAGCTCCACAAGCGTTGTTGATTTTATCAAACTTGTAAAAAAAAACAGAACATGGAAACAGGATGCAAAAGTGATCAAATGTAAACAGGAGATGGTTATTCAACCCAAAAGTTTGGACAACAATTTTGTGTAGCTTGAAGGGATGGAAATGAATGTGCTGTGGTGATGATCAAGTGGGTCTGTGGGAGGTATAAGCACACCTGTCTGGCTTGTTTACCTGTAGGGTGAGTAAGCATTTTCATTTGACCTTGCAATTGTTAAAGTGGCTCTGAAGGAAAGCAACAAAGGTCTGGAAAATAAGCATGTGACTGAGCAATGAGAACATCAAGTCAGATGTGATCCCACATATTTGCAGCTTTTCTTCCTTCTGTACTGTGTCAGATACAGGGGCCAGTCTGTACTGTGTCAGATACAGGGGCAAGTCTGTACTGTGTCAGATACAGGGGCCAGTCTGTACTGTGTCAGATACAGGGACAAGTCTGTACTGTGTCAGATACAGGGAAAAGTCTGTACTGTGTCAGATACAGGGGCCAGTCTGTACTGTGTCAGATACAGGGGCAACTATGTACTGTGTCAGATACATGGGCCAGTCTGTACTGTGTCAGATACAGGGGCCAGTCTGTACTGTGTCAGATACAGGGGCCAGCAGCTTGTCAACATCTGCCATGCTCATCCAGAATTAATACTGCTGGTGTGCAGTCTGGTCTGTATCCCACATCTCATGGAGCAAAGTGTGATTGGTACCATTTGCCTGTTCCATCACAATGGAATAGGATGTAGGTATTCCTGACAGGACCACTGCAAATGCTGGTGATGCCTTCTCTGCAGGACAAGGCACCACAAATGCTGCTTGCTGTTTGTATCCATACAAAAGACTAGGCATTGTTATCAACTTATGCAGAATTCACACTATAAACCTGACCACATCAAAACCACCCATTCAACTGTTGATGGAACTCAGGGTCACCTTGCTGGGGTGAATCCATATCTGATCACCCCAGGAGACTAGGAGTACTGGCTAAATTTTGTCAGGTTAAGCCATTTTGAGCTGTTGGTGATGCATCAAGTTGCCCTTTTGATGCATGTCAGGTTTATAGTGTGAATTCTGCCTCACAGTTCTTCACATCCACAGCTATGAGTGACTTTGTTTGACTTTTTAGCTAAAACGATTGTTGGTGGTCACTTGACCAGAACTAAGTAACATCATATCTGTTCTACTTTTAGGTTTATATTTATATATTGGGCTTTAGGTAGACTAGGTCTATTCAGGGCCCACATCATGGAAGTGGTCAGCACTAGTGGTCATCAGTCAGCGCTTTTCGTACTACAGCCCAGTGTCAGTTGAACTCAAGACAATTCTTAAAGCTGTTGACTGTAGGTGCTGAGCTGACCTCTGCTGGAAGTTGGTTCCATGCAGTTACCACTCAATTTGCAAAGAACTTGCTGCAAGGTTGAAGGTTGCATCTTCTGACTTCCAGCTTCAGGCTGTTTTTTTTAAAATTAAATTTAGTATGAATCTTTTGAATGAACAGATCTGTGAGGTCAGTACCCACTCTAAGCAGAGCTTGTTCCACAGGTTCTGACCCCTACCATCCAATTGGGAAATTCCAGGTACCCTGCAGAATTTAGACCAAACGTTTTATGTGCTCTACAAAGCCGGACACTGCCTGCCATAGCTGGCAAAGTTGCTCTTTCCTAGTATACATTTTGTACTCTTTTTTGAATTTTTGCACTCTTTGGAAAGGGAAATATCAATATAATTCCATCAAATATGATAAATAATATTTGATTCAGTTCATCCAACTGGATCATGCTCTTGGAGACATGAAGCCCAGAATACAAAATAGTACAACAACAAAATGCATATCAGCAGACAGCAACTTTGCCAACCATGCTGAGCCCACCACACTCAATGACTTCATCTGGCCTTGAGTGCTGCTGCTGCCACCAACTGCAGGCTATCCCAGTCAAAGCAAATGGTGAGCACCAGTGACCCAAAGCTGGGCTCTCACTACCAGGTGGTCAAAGCCCAGCATTCTCTCAACTCAGTTGAAAGAATGCTGGGCTGTGAGTTTGAGTTGAGTCGAGTCACTCAACTGAGCTACTAGGGTGGGAAATTCATATTGTTTTCTTTATACCCTTCCAACTGTTTATCAGTCAAACTGAAAAACTTAAGCCAAAACATGACAAATCAACTGATGAACTTAAAAACTGAAAACCAAACACAAAAATTAAAGAACAAAATGGTACTTAACAGAACCCACCATGAAACTAGGCCCAAGCATGGAAGGAAAAAAAGAAACTTAACAAAAGCATCACTGACATGATAGAAGGCAGCAAGGTAGGCAGGTAGGTATGGGTAATGGTAAGGCAGGCATTACAAGAGCTGCCATATGCAAAATTATCCAGATTTTTTTTTCCAGATCACTAATTCGAACACTCACTCCGCTTGCTGTGACATCGGTTCACTTTTTTTTAAAACTTGACAAAAACGCTGCTCTATGCTCGGGCCCTTTCACATGAGCGTGATAGATGGAGATTGGGTCGCCTGGGTAAAAATACTCCAACATACAGCAGCTCGTGTAACGCCCGCCTCACGGCTCGCCATGACCGTAGGTATGTAGGTAGGTAGGCAGGTACGTAACATAACAATTTACAGAAACCAGCCTAATGAAAAGTAAACCCACCTACCATGTACTTTACCAGCAAACATATATTAATTCAAATGATGTCCCTATGAACTACAGACCTTGTTTTATTCCAGTTTTTAGTTCACATCACCCTATAGTAGCACCATCTCCATTTATTTACCTTCTGACGGACAACAACCGGTAAATAAATTTGCAGTAGGCGGAAATTGGAAGGAGGATGCAGGTAAACACGTTCGGAGCGAATCAAATATGATGACGTCATAAGTACAATATCAAAAAGCCTCCGTAATCGGCGAGAATCGGAAGTACAGATGAATTGAAAGTTTTTAAAGGCTTCATAGAAATAAATTTACTTTCTTGAATCACAAAGTTAAGTGTTCTTTGCATTATTCTGTACTTAATGGTGAAATTTAGGTCATAACATAATTGTCATTAACACTCCCAGATAAGCGTGTCCATGTCCAATGTTATGTCTAGCGGCAAAATACATTTTAATTCGCTGACGATTATGACGTAATGAGATAAAAGTTGATATTGTAAGATGGTAAAAGGAGGCAACTTGATAAGCTTATTACAATAATTTACAAAAATGGCGCAACTCAGACAAAAACCAAGCCCAAGTATTTTTGACATATCAGCATATCATCAGTAGTTAGCAGGGATTCAGCAGGGATTCAGCAGGGATCGGCGGCCCCTTCAATTGGCCTGAAATTTGCACAGAATGTAGAGAATGCTCCCTCTTTCCGAAAATGTATAGGAAAACGCCACTAATTCCATAGAACGGCCTGAATCCCCCAAACAAACTATGCCCTCGGGGCATAATCGACGATCTATTAATAAATGGTGTTTTCCAGCTAATCTACACAATAAAACCACTTGTAAAGCATGCAATTCGACAGAGCGCAAGTTTCCAAACAAAATTAAACCATCAGATTTAGCCTAGGACCCTAGCTAGGGCCGTTTTAATTTTTAGACCCTATGGGTGTGCCCCTACGATTTTCTTCTAAATTTGCACCATGAACTCTCCAGGACAAACAAACAAATCTGGCTGAAGAAACCCACACGCTAATTGATGATTAGGGCCCCAGGGTCCATAGAAGTGCCCCAAAAACGTCTAAGGCCATTTTCAGCCAAAAATATCAAATAAACCATAACGTGATGCCTATCATACAACAGAACGCAAGGTTCCAAACAAATTCCAACCATAAGATTTAGTCTAGGGTTCCTAGGACCCTAGCGAGGACCGTTTTAATTTTAAGACCCTATGGGTGGGGCCCCTACGACTTTCTTTTAATTTGCATTATGAACTCTCCAGGACAAAACAAAACCTGGCTGAAGAAACCACACGCTAATTGAAGATTAGGGCCCCCTAGGGCCCCTAGAAGTGCCCAAAATACGACTAAGGCCATTTTCATCCAAAAATATAAAATAAACCCTAACATGATGTCGATCATACGACAGAGCGCAAGTTTCCAAACAAAATCCACCATCAGATTTAGCCTAGGGCCCCTGGGCCCTAGCTAGGACCGTTTTCATTTTTAGACCCTATGGGAGGGCCCCTACGATTTTCTTTAAATTTGGCCATGAACTCTACTGGACAATCAAACAAATCTGTCTGAAGAAACCCACACGCTAATTGAAGATTAGGGCCCCTAAAACTGCCCCAAAAAACGCTTAAGGCCATTTTGATCAAAAAATATCAAAGAAAACAAAATATATATGGAAGCAAAACAAAATATCAAATACAATAAAATATGATAGGCATCACGTTAGGGTTTATTTGATATTTTTTGATGAAAATGGCCGTTTGGATGGCGTTTTGGGGGCACTTCTAGGGGCCCTAGGCCCCTAATCTTCAATTAGCGTATAGGTTTCTTCAGCCAGATTTGTTTGTTTGTCCTGGAGAGTTCATGGTGCAAATTTAAAGAAAATCGTAAGGGCCCACCCATAGGGTCTAAAAATTAAAACGGTCCTAGCTAGGGACCTAGGGGCCTAGGCTGAATCTGATGGATGGATTTTGTTTGGAAACTTGCGCTCTGTCGAATTCCATGCTTTACAATTGGTTTTATCGTGTATTGTGTAGTGGCTGGAAAACACCATTTCTTATTAGATCGTCGATTATACCCTGAGGGCATAGAGTTTTTTTTTAAATTTCTGGCCGTTCTATGGGATTAGCGGTGTTTTCCCATATATTTTCGGAAAGAGGGGAGCATTCTCTACATTCTGTGCAAATTTCAGGCCTATTGAAGGGGCCGTCGATCCCTGCTGAATCCCTGCTGAGCCCTTGCTGAATCCCTGTTAACTTCCGTTACATCAGCCAGAGAAGTGCAAGGGGAGCGGTCTGGCGCAGGGGTGAGATACTTGCCTTCTGTGCCGGTGACTGGGGTCAAATCCCTGGGCGGGCCTCTAAAAAAGTCGACCGGCCCCCATATAATAACCCTCGGAACAGGGTGAGAGTTCCAATTAGCACTTGGTCCAAAGAGGATATGGTCCATGGTCCACAAACCAAACCAGAGCAGTGCAAACGGTTACTACTTTGACTTGGGAACGGCGCACGAGCTTGATACCAACATGAACGGACTACGGAAACTACTTCGCCAACGGGATTCTGGAAGTGGATTCTAGAATGTGATACGGGAACGGGTTACGGAAAGGGGATACGGAAACGGGTTAAGGGAACGTGATGCGGGAACAGGACACGGGAACGGTCTACGGAAGAGGAATACGGAAACAGGACACGGAAACAGGACACGGGAACGGGACAAGGGAACGGGGCAAGGGAACGTAACACTGGAACGGGATACGCAACGAGATATGAGAATATGCTACAGTAACAGGAACGGTAACAGAAACATGATAGGCACATGATCAGAAACGAGAAACAGATCCATGAACGGGTACAGAAAAAGTTTGTTGCGTTTGTGTTTGTATTTCGTTCTGCAATAGGCATGCGAACGTTTCGCTAGAAGGTGCAAAATATGTACTTATTGTCAGTTAAACGGTTGGCTTTCTAATTCTACATTATGTGCGGGCCACTTTTGGTACTGAACGATCTTACAACTGTGTGGAGTCCATAAGGATCGATGTGACCTATCATAATTCATTCATGTACCTATGCATGTGCAAAGCTCCGAAAATCGCGTTTCATCTTCCCACATCCTGCAGTCTTACTTTTACCGTTAGGTACCTGCACACCAGGGCGTTTTAATCCATCATGCTTCAACATGGCATGCTCCACCGGCCTCTTCCGACCGACAAAATAAAAACTAACGGCGCGCCCGATTACTGTAGTGTCGCTGTGTTGAATCTCGGTATATCTCGTTCCCTGCCCGGACATTTCCCTCGACTGAATCACATCCTCGTGAGCTCAGTGTCGGCCGCACCCCTGTCCGGCTGGTACTACCCAGGACTGCCCAGGACTACCCAGAGTCCGCCGCTGCCGGTCGGCCAACGCTGAGAGCTCTCGGCTCTCATACATTACATACCATGCCGATAGGATCTCGGCGGCGGCGGCGGCGGCGGGCGCCAAGGCTCCTGTCTCCGGGGAGGGGCCACGTGCCGGTGATGGGTCCGAGCGACCCGCTCAGCTCCGACCGGACCGGCCCTCTGTCGCCGGGCGGCCGCCGCACCGGTCAGGATCAACGCCAGGTGTTTTTGTTGTCAGGACGACTGGGATGGACGCCGACAACGGATAGTAGTCACTGGACGCCAGACACCGAGCCGGCTGGCTGTTTTTGTAAGGACGGGATGCTACGGGCTGGGACGGGACATTGTTTTCACCTGGAAGGTATACCACTTGTCCGATCTTATCTCCTGAAAACCCCGCCATGCTGTGCCAGCGTCGGCTGCCGTCTCGGGTACCTGTCCTGTGCGCCAGCAGCCAATGCCATGACGTTTGTATCTATCTACCCGTGAGCAAGCGATGACCGATGCGCAGGCGGATGCCGGCATATCGGCGATACATCTGGGGCTGTCTGTAATAGAGACACCTCCTTCCTGCCGGGTTTAGTGAAAAGAGGAAACTGCAGGGAGGAACGTCCATTGTTCACTGTACTGACATTGAATCGGTGATTGTCATTCGCCCCTTCCCGTTAGATCTTGGACCACAAAGGAGGAAAGACCCATGGCCGATGGAAGAATGTGATGCACCGTCGGAAAAGGAACATTTTTGTTTTGCATTCTATCATCATGTATTAATAGTTGTCTCAAGCTTCCAAGTAAGCACAGTAAATATAATGATAAAACATGTACAAAATGTTTAGGACATCACATATTGTATTTGATAGTTATTTGTAGCATGATCAAATATGTTCAATTGTGTGACAGATTTTGCCGCTGGAGCCCTGCACTGGGGTTGGGTAAACAGATATCTTACGTACTGTCCTCCACAGTACATACATGTGAAATACTTATAGCTAAGACTATATCGATGATGAAGATGAAAGAAAGCAGAACACGCCCCACATATATACTGAACCACTCAGTATATTGCATCATTGCTATCAGCCTATACACTTTCATGTCAGTCGACAAGTCGATGGTGTACATCAGTGCGACTATCATGACCGTTCGCTGGGAGCGTCTACCCCTACATCTGTCGTTTATTGCCCTCAATCATCGCGTCAATTACTATGACAATTGAAATGTCCGTAGAAAGTAGCGGTCGAAATTAGCTAGCAGAACCTACAACGGCGCAGTGGTTTCACCTGTGCCAGGCACATCTGTCTCTCCCTACTGAGTGTGTTCCGACCGGACGATGTCCAGCTGGCGCCGACCTGCAGGCAGTGGGCATCTCAGTCAGCCCATAGGGTCCCCGAGAGCGACACCATTCGCGCGCTGCACTGCCGGTTTGTGCCCGGCTGAAATCTGAGCTGCGATTGCCGGCGTAGGGAAGGGGGGGGGGGGGGGGGCG
>JARFNZ010128666.1:0-11474 GCA_031763405.1 Balanus nubilus
ACTACAAACTTCAATGGCAATCTGGGACATGTCCAAGCGCATTTCACGAAGTAGCCACTTTCAGCATCACAAACTCTCTACGTGGGAATTAAACCAGCTGAATGGTCCCGATGAGGTATTAGATCATCCAACAAATATTTCCACGTATATTCAGGCTTGTTCTATGTATGCAATAGAAGACATACTTGTCCAGGAATACTTCCTACTAGTACGTCCACATATACTAGTCCAGGAAAGACACCGCGCCCTGCTGGGGAGTGTTTTAACATCCTCCTCCGGTTTTTAAGATAGCGAAAAATCGGCGGAGATGTGCGCCGCCATTTCTGTTATAACTTATCGTGTGAGTGATCTTTTCTACACCTTTCCTGAAAAAAAATTAACTCCAGGTCGTCTCAGGTCATGCCAACTGAACCACCCCCAAAAAAGTGTGCGGTCGTGCCACGGCCAAAGACTTCGAGGGATATAAGGGCATCAATGCCTATAAATCTTTAATCTCGGATTTTGTATATCAGTGCCCTCAGGTCAGGTCAATTTCGTGACCTGCCCATTATGAGTCAATAGGGGAAATTAACATTATTCTTTTACGCATCAGATCAGTCAAATTGACTCAGAAGCATATCCAAACAGGTCGTTATTGGTGGCTCAAGTGCAAGTTTGGATCAGTGACCTTTGTAGAGGTCATCTGAGGTCACCCGAGGTCAGTAACGCTTTGTTGCCATTCATTTTAATAGAGAAGAGTGTGTGTGGAGTGTAATAGAAAAGAGTGTAAAGAGCGTGTGGAAGACACCAATGTGTTCGTCTCATCAATGCGCATCGACTCGTATGCAGGATGACCCAACTTGACCTTGGGTTACCACGTTATCTTGACCCGAGGCCAAATTTTGAAATTGATCTCCAGAGGTCGCCTTGTATATGTTTTGATGCGCCTTAATGAGAAAAACAAGATTGAGTGAAAATAAATGCTCTATCTTTAATAGCTAAAAATCTATTTGGAAAACCCTTTTTTCCGAGGAAAGAGCCATTTTGACTTTTGATGACCTATGGAGCCTCAATGATTAACCTGAGTTCAAATCTGACAACCAAAAAACATTTATGTGGCGTTTCATGACCCATCCATTGCTTTTCTGGGTTTCTTCCTAGCTATCACAGTTTCCAAGATATCGAGGGATTTCTGGATCTAGCGGGAAAATTTGACGGGAAAGCGTAAACATTGTGTCTTTGATGACCTCTGGTGACCTCAGTATTGACCTGAGCGAAAAAATGAAGTAGTTTCGAAATAATCTTTGACGAGCTTTAGAACGCTTTTTCCTTTTTTCTATACGTCTCATAGGAGCTGAGGTCGAGGGGGTGTTCAACCCCCCCTCCCCAGAGGGTCGTGGAAAACCCCCGAGTGCCAGCGGGGCGCTAGTTAAGCCGCGCTCATGAATACCACTTTCTGCTGCGATTAATATTTTTCCCTTGGTGCCTTCGGGCCGCACAAGGGATCAGCATCAAGTGTTCTTTTAGACTCATTTTCACAGCTTTTGGTAACTGGAAACGAAAATAATCATTCCCACCTTGTCACCCGGTCACCCTGTCACCCAGCGATGTCAATGTGACAACTTCTCTCTCATCCTATATCCTAATCATAATACTCAAACTGGAAGACGTTGCAAGGCAGCAAATTATAGTTGTGATGCATAGTGTTATAACTCGAAATGTCCCATCAATGATAGCCTCCCTTTTTGAATTAGCGCGATCGAACCAAAGGGCGTCCAGAGTAGTAAGACATTTTTCAGAAATATTATCTAGAAAATCATACCGTACACGTACAATAGCTTGGATAGGACCACGCTTGTGGAATACGATGATAGCAGTCAGCTTCCCTCAAATCAGCTCAGTACCCGCTTCCAAAAGACATATTAAACAAATGGCTAAGAGGCTCATGATTGAAGAATATGAATAGGAAATAAATACATATCAGTTTGATAAATATCTTCCATCTCACACAAATGGAAGTGCTATAATCATCCAATTTATTTCAGAAAAAAATATCCACATTCAAAACAAATGTTAAAACACATCAACTATATAATCAGCAATAGGCTGAGTAGATAATCAAATTATCGTAAATATATTTTTTTTAACTTCAATAGGAAATGATGCCATTTATTATGTTCATTTTTTGTTTGTTTAAACAAACTCAAAACAATATGTCACCCATCACCTGGTCGCTGGAGCTGGTGAGGCTAACAAGCAACAAGCTGTGCTTAGCTAGGAGGCCTCACCAAGCTCCAGCAATGAACTTTGACAGTATGCCGATTCTGACCAGAGATTGCTCGCCCGCTTCTTAAACTGTGGATGAATGTATGAATGAATGTTGTATGAACTAACAATGGAATGGGTGTAAAGGAAAAAAAACTCTAAAAATATAGTAGTCTGTGTCATCTGCTGGTTTCAGCAATGACTCATTTCGCCCTCTTGCTTTCGCTAATTATATCCATATAACTAACAAATTCCTTACCACTGCCTGCTTTTCTTACATGCTTCTTTAAGTTTGTTTCCATTTCTTAGCAGGGAGTGCCGCGACTTTGCGTCTTTATTTTATCTGGTGTTAACGTATGGTTCTGTGAGTCGTTGGGATCGCGGGAGGGGGCACTCCTGGTCACCTGCTCACGGGTGGCGGTGTATTTAATAATAAAAAATGAAAAAAAATGAGCGAATTCATGGTGCTACCAAATATCGCTGCCATATTACAGATATGTTCTGATGCACTAAGTTAGAGTGAGTAGTTTTATCTTATGTCTTATAAAAAAACATTTATAAGGTTGTATGAAGTTTACCTGGTGTTTCTACCAATCCAGATTAATTTAAGTAAAAGGAATTATAAGCAAAAACGAGGAATCATTGATTTCTGGCAAGATACGGTTCATGAAAAGTGGGGGATTATCCCCCCTCCCTCAGAACTGGGAAGGATGCGTCCCCCCGTCCTCCCCCCCCCCCCTGTAGTGGAGCCTCTGGACGTAGTGCCCAATTTGCCATCGAATAGTTATCGCACTTCGGCCAAAAGCAAACGAAAAAGGCGTAGTTCTAAATTAGTTAGTTCACTATAAGATAGGAAGTTTCCAAATCTCACTGCTTCAGTTGTTTTTGCTGATTACATTTCGCAAAGTGTACCCCTTTCTTTACAATTATTGGTCCCCTGGGTGTTTGAACCGCCTTCGAATTACAAATTCCCGGCACATCCAAACGTTTTCAACCCATATCATATCACTGCTCTTCCAATGCTTTTTTTTAGCAGAAATCCCATCACAGATGTCACAATGGTTTACAGCTTTCGTCCCATCCCAGCCTCTTTATAAACTCACACGTCCCGATCTTCGTAAACCAATCACTATTGACAGCTCCGGCCCGATAATTGATGGCATAAGTCCGGTAGAGAAGTTAGCGGCTTCTTCCCTAGTCGTGGAGAGATGAAATAGCTCCAAAGCCTCAGTCGGCTTCAGTTTAGATCAATCGCTCACCAACTATGGATCAGCTTAGATCAATCGCTCACAAACTATGGATCAGCTTAGATCAATCGCCCACAAAATATGGATCTCGATTAAATCCTCAGTGTTTAGACCTACAAGTTCCAATGAGGGAATTTCCTTTTATGTTCATTAGAGAAGTCTCAGAAGTTTCTCATTATTTGCCGACTATGCGCAAACTGTCTGACTGGGGTCTCAGCCGTACATCATTGAATAGGTGGGAGGGGGATCTTCTCTATAGAATGCCTAAATAATATTCAGGATGCCTCTCCCAGATTATCTTCAGATCTTCAGGAGACGGTATGATAACAACCTTGACCTGTTGCCCGTCAAAATCTCATCGTCAAAGCGAAAGGAAGGCTCGCCAAAATGGAGTCGGTGACCGCCAATAAGGAGCGACCAGGCGTCTGCAGATAGGATGTTGCAGCTTCAGCGACGAGATGCTGGGCATATCTGGTCTTTGGGATGCCTAATTGGATGCCGGAACGTTCACAAATATACGTAGGTTTCATCGGCGTATAAATTTTGGCGGGCGCATTTTTATTTTAAAAAGTAAACGTGACTGAGAAGGGGTAAACATTATCCGGACACCTTGTAAAGGTTGATTCACAGTCTTCGCGCAGCTGCGCGAAGTGAATGCGGGTGCCTATTCAAATACATTGAACGGAGGTCACCACAACGGCACGATGCGAGAGGCTGTGGGAAGGAAAATCGACTGCGCAAACTTGTCCATGTATTTTAATAGGTGCCTGCAGGCACCCGCGTCCACTTCGCGCAGCTGAGCGAAGACTGAATCAGCCTGAGGTCAATATGCCCAAAAGCTATACATAAGTCATGTGGCATATGTTTTATGGGTCGTTTTAGTCGTATAATTCGATGGTAACGTTTATATTGTCATCTGAAGTCATTTAAGCGATGGATGTAACATGAGCAGGTCAAGGTCATGTCAAATAAGGTCAAATATTTAAATTAGTATTTCAAAAAGAGACATACCTATTTATTAATCGGATTTCGTTCAGAAATCCAGAAGTATCGTTTATTTTTTCGTCTGGGATTTCCAAAAATAGGAAGTCAAAATAATGACGTCATCAGTTTCCTCACACATGGGGTCATTACTCCGACAAAAATATAGATATTGCTTTAAAACTTTATTTGGAGATGGTTCATATCAATTTCTCTTACAACTTTTGTGGCTTTGGAGTATTCAAGAAAAGGATTTGATGGAAATTTTACCAGGAAAAAAATGATGGTCAAAATTTAAACATGGAACATTTCGAGACAGGCATTTTGTAGAACTTTTAATTTGACTTCTTTTGCGTTTTTTATTTCCATGTTACTTCAAAATTCTATTTTTTGCAAATTTTCAAATATTTAGCACTTTTTGGACGAAATTGGGATGTAGTGGTGTCACAAAAACCGATATATCTCAAAAATATTCTAACAAAACTTTTTTCTCAGAAGATATCAAAATTGACGCCTGAGAAGGTATGCTAAGTTTTGAGTCGTTAGAGCCATCCGTTTTTTAGTTATATACAATATTCGACAGGGGTCACTTTTGCTCTTCCCCCCGTCAATGGCAGGTTTAAAAGACAGCACCAGTCTTGTTTCATCACCAGATTTCGAAATGTGCGCCATAATCATATGTTATCACGCGCTCTGGAGGGGGGCAAAATATGTTTCCCTCATGTTTTTCGAGCATAGAGAGTAAACCGCGGCGCGCAGCGCCGCCGTTTTTTTCAGTACCTGCCTAAAATTCAGTAACACACATTGTGTTAAAATGTCAACCTCCGGTCACATCAGGTCAGGTCACCAGGTCAGGTTAAATTACTGACATATGAAAATGACCATTTTGCAAGTTCGCGGTTGTGCTGTGGCCACATATTTGGCGGATCGGTTAAACAATTTCAGGATTTTATAGAAAGACAGATACCTACAACTTGCATATCAGATTTTCCCATCTCGGTGACCTGAGGTCCGGTTAATTTCCTGACATCATATAAGTCAATGGGGAAATACAGATCATTCATTCCTTTTCGAAGGAAACGCGTCATATCTGTCTCATTCATGCAGGATCATGTAAGCTTAAGCTGTTCTTGATGTGCAAAGTGCAATGTTTTATCAGTGACGTCATCAAGGTTATCTGAGGTCACCTGAGGTCACTTACGGTTTTTGCCAATAACATTTAATAGAGACGAGCTAAAAACGTGCAGAAGGCAGTCATATGTTCGTCTCATCAAGGCGCATCGATATGTAACATGAACTCAAATTTTGAAGTTGACCTGTCAAGGTCATCATGTATGTGCGTCGAAGCGCCTTGATGAGAGAAACGTGATGGTGCCAATATAATTGTCCTATCTTGATTGGATAAAAAGTTATTCGCGAAAACATTTTCCGTAAGGAACAGCCATTAACCTATGATGACCTCTGCAGCCTAAACTAATGGCCTGTCGGCCTGAGGTCAAATCTGAGGGCAATATTACGATAGGGAATTGCAAGGGCTTTCGATTGCTTTTTTCCTTTCTTCCTAGCTATGATACTTTTTTAGCTAGAGCGAAAACTATATAGGTCGGATCTTTAGGCCGTAATTTGAGAAAACTTCGCAAATTTGAGCTCATTTGACCTGGAAAATATTGAACTAGAGTCATGAAAATTGCACACTATAGAGTTCCCCCAACGCTCGCTCCTACCCTCCAAATTTCGTTGTTTCTAGCCGTTATAGTAGCCGAGATCGTAGGGGGCGGGAGCAGATTCTGCCCCCCTCCCCCCTCCAGGGCGCCAAATCCTGAGACCCCCTCCAGAGCGCGTGTTAAAGCGTAGCTTCTTGAATGATTGATACTTTCGATTCAAATGAGGTGGGTCACGGCCCATGTTTCAGGGACGCCTATGTTTCATTCCAAGTCATCGGGACCGTTGCAGAAAATTTTGAATGCCGCTGCACTGTTTTGAGGAATGTTGATATGAACACGCTTGGTTGGGGAGAAGCTCTAATGTGAATTACACAATGACGAAGCCTTTACAATGAACGCCAAACTCTTTTCAAGATGTGCTAGATATTCTACCCACACAATGTTGAAATTTAACCCTTGGCAGTGTAGGACAAAACTGCTGTGTCTTCGTGTAGGGGGCGGGGGGGGGGGGTTGAAGCAACCCTCCCTGCTGATTCGCCCCTAATTGAGCTAGAGCATAGCGAGAAAGACAAGCATGTTGCTTGTGACAAGACAATGCCGATGGTATCCAAATTTTAGGTAGGTCCTGGGTCATTTGGTGACTTCTGAATTCAGGTCAATGACCTGAAATCACCGAAGTCAATTTTTGCCGATATAATCACTTTTAATCAAGCTAGAGCCTCGCTCTAAATACCAAGACGTTTCTTTTGGTCCGTAGAATGCGTTTTGATGCATTCCAGTCTCAGTTGACCTAAATTCATAGTCAAAGGTCAAAGGTCAACATAAGCATCTGAGGTCGGTGACCTCGCTTGACCTTACCTACGTCATGACCTCATTTTAACCCGTATTTGTGTAAAATGAATGTGAAATTCCAATTCGGCGCTTACAAACACCCTAGAAGGCTCTGGAAACCGAAAAAGGTCACCCGAGGCCATCAGAGGTCAGTGACCTCGGATGACTTTTGGAGGTCGTGACCTCATCGGTAACCATAGAGGTCACATGGTAACACCTGTTTGTATACTCCTGAACATCCAAAATCAGGAGTCGCGCGAGTTATAAGCAACGATATGCTACGCAATGTCGTTTGCGCTTGACATAACCTTGAGAGGAAGGTCACAGGTCACGGGTCATTAGGGTCACGGTTTCGAGATTTTAAGGATAGGTGTAACATTCATCAATACTAGAGTAACGAAAGTTTCGTCGCGATCCGCCGCTTTTTACGCGAGCTATTCCTGAAAAACCGATGGGGGTGGCAACTACCCCCCTACACTGGTGCCGGCTATGAGTGTCACAGATTTGTTAATCGCTCTGAGTCTGCATCAACTATGGAGAGGGCCGGGGAGTGCCGGATTTTGCTCCAGCGTGGACGCCTTTGACGAAAGGTCATCCTTTTCTGAGATAGTATGGGGGGGAGGACATTTTGTACCCCCAAGTCAATGGTGTTCGGCTTAGACTCCAGTCAATTGACTCATGGAAATGACTTAGACTTCGGCTTAGACTCATGGAAATGAGGCCCATTTCCATGGGCCTCAAGTTAATTCAAGTTAGGCCGCTAATTCAAAGTAAGGTTTGAATTTAAATTAGCGACCCATGGAAGCGGCATTTTTCTCCATTTTAATTTGAAGTGGATGGAACAAATTAAGACCTACCTCCGTTCTGAATTAGCGAGCCAATTTGAATTAATTGTTCTGCTTTCCATGTATAAATAAAAAATTACGCTTTTCATAACATGATGCTGTTTGGCGCGTCGATCCTCCGAGGAACGTCCAGCACCTCAGAAAGGTTGAATTAGCGGTAGCTTAATTTGAATTACTTAAATCAAATTAACACCCAAGCGTTCATGGAAACGGTTGCTTAATTCAAATTATCGCGGGGTTTAGTTTGAATTAACAAATTTGAATTAGACTGTAGCCCATGGAAATGAGGTAAATAATTAATACAATACAATGTGTCTTATTGCATATTGCATGCCTTATTGCATAGTCAGTAGAGGCTAGTATTCGCAGTTGGTTTAAATAAACACAGATGATGAAGTTTCCACTGACACATTTTATTTGAACTTGTAATATATTTAGTAGGGATGTTAATGATAAACAACGTTGTTTTTATCATATATTTACAATATGGTGAAGTAATTCAAGTCGCGCAAAGATACAACGATAGCATGACGGTAAAATGCACAACATAATAAAACACTCTCCGAAGATGAATAGTATTTTAGAGTATCATTGTCATACTAATCGTCTCTTGATCATCAGCGTGAATAGGACAATAAGTCGTCGGATGGTGTTCTGGTAAGGCAGTCTCACATTGCCAAACATTTCACACAATGTTTTATTGCTTCCCATAAACATAAGACCTTAAGATGTTCACATGCATTAGTATACCAACTTGCTTCCGCATGAAGACAGCTATTTTGATGTATTCGCCGTCTACTGACGACCAAATGCAATCATAATGGTTTGTTGTTAGGTGTCATTCTTGTGGGAATTCACAACCACGATTTTACTAGACATGTGTAACTACCGGGTGTCGCGAAAAAACGTTCCGATCTTTAAAACTGTATTTATATCGAGGTACAATGCGAAGAACCCTGAAATTTTGACGGTACAATGCCACATCTCACCGACATTCCTTTCCCGGGGACCCAAACGCTGAAGATCGCGATTCGATGGCTTACATCACAGTGCTGAAGCATCAGCTGCTACCTGCATATGAAAGGCTGTACTGTACCCAGATGGTTTCGTCATGCCCGAACGGGTGGTCTGTCCAACGCACCAAACGTTAACCCTCTGGACAACCCAGCAACTGCGTCTGCAAGGTCCTGTCAGGAAAGGCGGCACCGCTACCAGAAGGTAGACTGTCCGGAGGAGTTGAAGAATCCCATCGGTTGGTTGCATAGGAGTGATTGTACTGGACAGTGGACACCGTCAGGAAAAGCGTCCTGTGATGGTGGAGACGGCTGAACGCTTCGTTTTGCTTTAAACGTAGTTAGGCGAAATATGTTGTCATTGTTTGTTTCAGATTTTTGCAAGTAAGAAGAATCAAATGTTGTTTTTTATTTGCAAACATTACGCAAATAATTAAACGAAAACTTATGAACAATTGTGCAAAAATTCAAAGATTCAAATATTTAAACTCAATTCCTTCCAAAATACATAACAAGATCGGAAATTTTGTCACGCCCACCCGGTATATACATCCATTGTTACGCATTCTTATATCCATGCACACGCACATGCACAAACACGCGCACATACAAAGTAATCGTTCATTCAGTCGTCTTCATGTTCAAACGGCACTCAACCAATAGTCACACTCACTTCACTGCTGGCGTGCGGTAATTGGCCGATTTATCACATGCCCATTGGTCCTACACCGCCTTTGGCCAGCCTGCTCTGTCCCAGCCGGCCATCTGGTGGCCGAGCATAGAGTCTCAGCTTCGCGAGGCACCGCTAGATGGCACCACGGCTGTTTGCTCGGGTCCTTCACAGATGGCAGTGCGAGCGCAGCGTCCTATCGCCGCTCGAAGCGGTTGATGCTTTGGACGATCCAGGTCTCGAAGGCGCTGACCCGGGTGTAGACTCCGGGGATGTTCTTCCTGCCGCAGCCGATGCCGAAGGAGACGATGCCAACCTGGTACCAGAAGCCTCCCTTCTCACAGACCAGCGGCCCTCCTCCGTCACCCTGCCGCCGGCACGGGACATCGAGTCAACGAGTCAACGAACGAGTCAACATCGCACGACACGGCACCATCACCGAGTCACAATGTGGACTCTCGACGTGGCAGACTCTACAAGATGCTACTCAAATGATCATGGAATGAATACAACGAAGAAGGCAAATGCAAAGTAGTCACTAGGAAACAATGAAGCCAATGACTTCATTGTTTATTTAATTAACTATGAATGAAGTCAGTGACTCAATCGCGAATGACTGGTCAGCTCGTTAAAAATTAAACAAAAAAGTACACTAAGGGAGAAGACGCTCAGGCGCAGACCCGCTAGATTGAATAGATTCACACTAAAGAAAACTAGTGCCCAAAAGAATATTAGTTCTATAATAATACAAGTTTACGCATAAACAAACGACAACAAAAGCCATCCACGCAACCACGCCAACGCTGTTCAGTGTTCAGCCTCCAATCCAATCCCCCCGCGGACCTAAGACAAACTGCAGCGTGACAGGTCGACCCTTATCTCCCATACCATCTCCGATGCCAAACAAGCAGACTCGCAGAACAGAAGGGACGAAGACGCCGTCAGTTACTCACATCACAGGCGTCGCGTCCCTCGGCTCCGGCGCACAACGCTGTGTCCGGAATGCGATAGTTGGGTCCGAACTGGGTGCGTAGCGCGGCATCGCAGGACTCCCGCTCCCACAGCGGCACGGGAATCTCCTTCAGAACGACCGAGTGCTCGGACGCTGTGGACAAACGAAGTTGGCGGTCAAACGCGGCAGGTACCGAAACCGGTGTCTTGGCGGGTGGTGGATAATGGCGAGTGCGATATCATTATGACACTGACATGATGTATTGAGTTAGAACGCCGGACGGGTTCAAATAGGTATCCAATTAAGTTGTTGCTTCTAGAAGCCTAGCATCCGTAATACTGCTGCGATTAAGTAGCTATTGTGTGATTTATTCCAAAATGTCGCTAAATATACTCGCTTCATAGTCTCATAGATCAAAGAACTTGAGAGTGGAGCGGAAATTAGTATTCCACTTATCAATTCAGGCTATTCTGGAGTCCCAAATGACACACCTTCCTGGGCGTCTTTCTGCTATGATCCCAATATAGCTGATTGTTTGTGGGGCGGCTCGCGCGCCGATACCTCTAAATCGCCGCCGTTAAATTAACGACGCCTGGATTGAGCAGCTGCGCCGGGGGAGGAAGGGGGGGGGGGGGCTTCGCCCACTGCTCGGCGCCAATCGGGCACGGTTTGTCGCCACCGCCACCGCCCCCGGCAGGGGGAGGGGTAGGGAGGGGAGATCAGCGAGAGATATGGGGGTCTAGATCCGGGAGGAGGGACATTGTGGCGCAGTTTGGCGCCGACACAAACCGGGGCGGCTAGTGGTGGTGGGGAAATTGGAAGGCGCGGAACACGTGCCAGATGTGAGAAGATGTAATTACGATAACAGCAAAATAAGGCATTGGTGGTGGGGGTGATTGAATGAAGGATTTGTTGGTCAATGCGTTCAAACCTCGGGGAAACTTTATCGGCGTTGGTGTGCTTATTATTGAGGGGTGTGTATGAGCTGTGACATGACGCTGGACTTGCTGTAGGCAAAGAAGCGGTA
>JARFNZ010128677.1:0-11474 GCA_031763405.1 Balanus nubilus
GGGCTGGAGAGGCGCGGCCGTTTGGCGGCCGGCCCCCCGCCGCTCATGTCCAGCCGACTCTCCGTCATACTGGCGGCGGAGGCGGCGGCGGGGGAGGCTGCTGCTTGGCCGGCCGGCCACACCCTGCCCAGACGAGAGAGACCGATCAGAACACGGAGCAGCGCAGGTCAACATAGATATACAACATGAAACGGTATGAAGCAGCGAGTAGACATATGACGAAGGAACCGGGACTCCCAGGTAGTACAGCTCAACAAACAGCATCACGGATAAGCATGTAAATGTTTTGCGCAGGTAACAGACGGACACAGGAGAGGAAAATGAACATGGTTTTGGATGACTGTTATCATTTTTCTATCTTAATTCCTAGTTAAAGTCATGGCCATGTCAAAATCTCCCGAGGAGACTTGATGATGATGATGATGATGATGATTTGGGTTTAAGGGCGCCTCAGCTGCAAGGCTATACGGCGCCCATAACTAGGAGGAGACTTGAAAAGGACAGGCATCAACATCCCGCCTTTTAATGTAACTATAGCAAGCTCATTTTACTGTTAAGCAGCTGGTCCTTACAGGTAAAATAACTCTGAAGGAAAATGGCATATCGCTCGCCCGGCTGAATTCCTCATGAACAACTCATTTCCCTGAGTGAGGCGGTGGGGATTATAATACTTGATCAGTGAGAAAAGTGAGATTCTTTTTCAATGACACAGCAGTTATTAGTTTTGACAGTTAGGCTTAGACAGTGAATGGCGTAAGTGCTAAGATGGTATTGCATACACATATACAGTTTGTCTTTTAGTTGGGGCTTCCCAAAAATGTTATTTTTGCGTGCGTAGAAGTAATTCCCCACTAATTTGCACGCCAAAAGATAATGAAGATATTGTTTCGATGTTTTTTCTTACAGCTCTACCTATGAAAAATGTCTGGTATTTATTCCCCACTAATTTGCACGCCATAAGATAATGAAGATATTGTTTCGATGTTTTTTTCTTAGAGCACTACCTCTGAAAAACGTCTGGTATTTATTCTCCTTTTTATACTTTGTGATTTTGCAAGGTGATATTTATAATTCTAGAGGTAAGTTTAAAGCAAACAACCAGCATTTTTCCTGCTCGAATTGCAATGTCGCGTGGTATCGGATAACGAGACTTCCAAACGATCCTGAAAAAAATGTGATAAAAAACAAGAAAGAATGCTCAAGAACATTATAACGAGCCTGATGGTTTGAAGCAAGGCCCGATAACAATATTTGAATCATGAGAGCCTTATGGCTTATAACAACAGTGATATGTAATATGGTAAAAGCGATCTGATAATGAACGTTCAGTAGCAAACGAGTGATCTAATCTAGATAATCGTTTAACACGCGTCGTGGAGGGGTCCGAGAGTTACGCGCCCTGGGGGGGGGGGGGGGGGGAAACATTGGGATCCGTTTCCTTGCTTCCCCCAATCGAGTCATTTGAAGAAAAAAAATTATTCGTGACCTCGGATGACCACTGATGACCTTCAGGGATCTCTGGTCAAAATTTGCAACTTATACATCAAAAATGGGCTAAGGAGACCTCATCCTGAAAGAATTGGCCTGATCTGATGCGTTTCTAATAAATATGAAGGATTGACACTTTTGCTAATTTACTTATAATGGTTAGGTCACGAAATGGACCTAACCTCAGGGCGCCGATATCAAATATCCGAGATATAAAAGCTTTAGGTATATGGGCCCTAATTAAATCCTGAAAGTTTGAAACCTATCAGCCAAAAACTCTGACCATGGCACAACCACAAACTGGACTTAGACCTGACCTGGTGACCTGACCTAGGTGACTTGAGGTCAAGACTTTTACACAATGTGTGCTATTAAAATATAGGCAGGTATGCAAAAGCAGCGGCACGCCGCGCCCCCGTTTTTCGCTATGCTCAAAAAACCGGAGGGGGCGGACTTGCCCTTCCCCCCTCCCTCCACAGCAGTAGTTAAAATAGTAGTGAACTCATGTCAAGTGACCAGTGATGCCTGGAAAATTATCGTATGACCTTAAAGGGAGTGTCTACTGACATTGGCGATATGGAGTTATGGACACGGGCAAATTTTTCTGAATCACGTCATATTTGTATTTCTGCAGTAAAACCCTAGTTGCTGAGATATTCTGTTTACTCCAGCATAGGTATGGATCACAAAAGTTAGCGGTTTTATCCCAGCCTGCTTCCAACGCTAGAGTTCGATGCAAACTTGCCAACGTACCGATAACGTAAACCAATCACATTCCGATAGAACAGCTCGTGAGCGCCGAAAGCAGCATTGAAACAGAACATCGATTCTGCTTCGACTGTTTGTTTACAATTTCCGTTCGTCATCACAGTCATAAAATGTCTTACGTGCGCCTTATTACTTTACTTCTTCTTTCGTCTGCTTGCCTTCACCATAGTAAAAACCGCTTCTATACTGAAATAAGCCGAAACAATTAGGGTGAAAATTCAATTATTTGAGGTTTATCTATGAATTGTATGTCATTCAAACGTGAAAACAATAGCTACTTATTGTAGAAAAAAACTATTTTGGGCGATAAAGAACAGTACACACACTCACTTTGATGGTGAAATATAAGCTTTAAGGAAAACGCGCATTGTTTTAATTGCTTTGGATCTGCTCAGAATTGAATTCTCTACACACTGTATGTTTCTTTAATTCCAATAATTAACTTTAGCTACGAGTATATTTTATGACGGACATATTTTTCGTTTCACGCCCGGCTATTCAGTCAGCGTAAGTTCGATTTGCGGACCTGTGCATCTCTGTAACGGATTTAAGTGCAAATCGGACAGAATTGAACTAACCAGATGTCGGCATGCCCGTTTGATTGCAGTTATCAATTTTCAATATTGGTTTTTGGGTTGACGGCGTTCACACGCCAGTTTCTTTCACGCTCGTCCACACATTCGAAATAAGCCAACCAACAGCAATATCGTCCTTGTTCCTCATGCGAGACTCGTGGAAACTTCCACGTGTCTGTGGAAGTGTTCCGCGCCGTAATGGTTATGTGGATGGTTGCGGGGTTCATTGCAACTGGCACGCGGAAACTTGACCTGACCTCAGGGCTCAACACTGATGTAATCCACCAAGCCGGCGCGCGTAGTGGCCTCCACAGAATTTACCCAATAGAGAATGTGTAGGCGATCGTGAAAGATGCTGTAAACGCAAACTATCCGCAAACTCAGCAGCACCTCAAAACGTCAGCAAATGGGTCTGGAGGATAACAGGCAATGGCAAGGCCCTTTGCCAACTCCTGAAAGCGTCAATCCTCCGTCAAAGTCGTGCTTTGATCAGGTCCCTAAAGCAGACTACGCTGAACGAATGTTAGTTATAGGCATGGCGATACATACCTGTTATAGGTATCCTGGAATGAATAGCTGAATGAAAGACGAAATATATTCGTCGTAAAAATAACTCTCAGGACACGTCACATTGTTTCAATAAAGGAAACATACCAGAGTGTGGATAATTTAATCCTGTAGAGAACTAAGTCGGTTAAAATAATGTACACTGTCTTTAATATCATAATTCATCTTATATGCAAAAATCAAAATTGAAGTTATTTATGCACTGTAACTACATCGATCAACAACCTCATCTTCATTGTTTTGTTTCTAATATATTTTGTTTTACCACATGTCTATATATGTTTAAACATAACCACGAGCGTGCGGTGAAAGGTTTTCGGCTGTCTGCGATGCAATGTTAAGGCAATGGGACAAAGCTTTCGGCCTGCTGGGTATTTCCATTTTATATATTTTCGCGCAGTTTCCAGAACGGAGGTAGCCGTGGTCAATAGTTACATTTATTGTTCAGATTATTGACCCCGCCAGTTACCGATTAAATTAGACGTAGATACACAAACGACGGACGATCTTCCCAATCAGCGACGAAATGCGAGGTAATATACCAGCAAAATTGTTAATACACTCCAAGTGAAACTTGAAGTACATTTAATACGGGATGAATAAAACGGATAGTCAGTGACATATGGTAAAATAAATACCACACTTAGGCCGATGAAATTCCCGAAGGACCTCGGTCGTTGTATAATTTACCACCGTCGACCCTCGGCCTCGGGCGGAAAGTCAACAACGACCTTTGTCCTACAGAAATAATTAATCGGCACTGTGTGGTGTTATATATAAGCGTCCCAGTGTTAGCATACCCGTCCTTCAACAGACTGCAGACATGTGTAGCGCTATTGGGCAGCAGCAGCACTCTCTCAGTTTCGTATCTCATATGCACTCAACTCCCCCTTAACTTTCTGCGTTTCCTTGTCATAGTATTTTCTATCATCCTCATAATAATCATTCACCTCGACAAGAAAAGCCACTATATATGTATGGTGGGTGTCGATGTACGTCAAATAAATAAACAACACTGACATTTTTGATTAATTGTATGGAAACCTTTACAATAAGCTGCTAATCAGCAAACTCAGGTTATTTCTTTAAAAATGCATTGCAGACCAAATGCTTGAAACATCCAGATAATCCATTAGGAAATGGCAATTAGTTATATCGGTTTAAAAGATCAGATGAATCCCATCAGCAACAACTACACAATGCAATGCCCACCTCATACCTGCTATGTGGAAGAAATGTAACAAATCACAAGGCCCAGGTGCCATAGCTTCCTTGCGCTGTGGGCATTTGAGTTCAAGTTGTGTTCACGGCTGAGGAATCAAGCTTCAAACAGACTAGCAGTAGCTAAGTCTGTACAATCACCCTGAAACATACAGACACAAGAGTAAATGATCAAACCATTCAAGCTGGATACAACACACTTTTAACCCATGCCAATTCTAAAGCAATTGTAAACAATTCTAAAGCACACTTGTCAAATGTCAAAACCACGTGTTTCCGATGTATTGGCTGCAAAGACCAGACTTAACAGCGGCGAGTCCAAACTCAGCCAAAATACTTTTCAAACATTGGAGGAAAGCATGGCTTGAGTATGAGCCTCATACTAAGTACAGGTCTAGATCAAGGTCAGGTCACAAAAAGTCACAAAAGGTCATGTGCAAAAGTTACATAAAAGCTGTGTGATTTTATGGGTTGTTTCTTTTGGGGTAAACAAAATAATACCTCCAAGATAGACATTTTGGAGATAACGCCATTACCTTTTGTTTGACGGTTTTTGTTTGTAATTTGCTCAACAACTCATTATTTTATGAGCCATCCAACATTTGTCGATTTTGGACCGAAAATTACATAACATGACGTCAGTAAAACGTGATTTTCTCATTATTATCGACCGGCTTCTCGAAAGTTTATTGAAAGACGTTAAATTGATGCCAGATACGGTGCCGAAAGTTTACGTCCATATCGTTCGTTTAATATCGTTCCATATCATCGTTTTGAAGTTATTGCGAAAATCCGGGAGGGGGTCAAATTTACCCCCCCCCCCCCGGGGGGCGCGGGTAAAAAGATAGATGTCATAGGTCAGGGTAACATGTTACCTACAGGATTATCTGACATGTTACATGACTCTCAAATGTGGCAATGCAAGTAGAGTTACACTAACGCTATATGCTGGCTAGTTACTTTACTTAAAAAAAAATATTCCCAAAGTTTTGGATGGACGGGTTTGCGAGGTCGAAACCATCGCTAAAGGCGGCCACACACTAGGTCAATTGGGCGCGCTTTATCCACGATATCACCGCGAATTCTGAAAAAAAAACTGAGCCGGTCCAGCTTTTTACGCGGCGGGTGGCAGAAAGTCGCCGCGATATCGCCGTTTTCGCACGCCGAATGGCGCTGGTGTGCGGCCGCCTTAAGCAGAGCGCAGGTCCCGAACCCTTCCGTCCGGTAGGGTAATTCTGGAGAGCCGGCAGAAGTTAGAGACGAAAGCTTAACGTGCCCGAACTCAGGGCTGCAGAGTCGGAGTCGATGCCGGCATTGGAGTCGGTCGGAGTTCGCAGTTTTGGCCGGAGTCGGAGTCGCTAAAATCTTACCGACTTCGACTCCGGGACGGAGTCGAGATCGATTTCTCGGCAAGTGGCGACAACATTGGTCAATGAAATTCCGACCCAGAGATAGTAAATGTACGTCCTTTTGGAAAGAAAATCAGTCGAAAATAAAACAAAGACATAGCAATAACTCATATACGACATAATACCATGTGTTTTATATGTTATTTAGGATATAGTTTAATCGCCTATCGGTAGCTTTTCGGTTAATCCTGACTGGGAAATGGGAAAATGAATGGCAGTGCAGATATTCTTTTGTTGCACGCAGTTGGTGAACCGATATAGGCCGGAGTCGTAGTCGTAGTCGTAGTCGTAGTCGTAGTCGTAGTCGTAGTCGTAGTCGTAGTCGTAGTCGTAGTCGTAGTCGTAGTAGTCGTAGTCGTAGTCGTAGTCGTAGTCGTAGTCGGAGTCGGAGTCTGAGTTGGAGTCGATAAAATGTTACCGACTCCGCAGCCGTGCGGGCCTATCAGTGGACACGCCAAGCCCCGCTCACTGGCGTCATCTGGTCTTGAGTGCGGCCGCTGCCACCGGCCGCAGGCCATCCCAGTCAGTCGCAAATATCGAGCACCGAAGCGACTGGAACTGGTTTTCACTACTGGGTGGGTCAGAAGTCCAGCACTCTCTCTACTGAGCTAGAGTGGCATGTAATAATCAATCATAGAAAAAAAAGGAACATATCAACATTAAGGTAGGTGTTATTCAGCACACCTAGAGCAGCTTTAGTACTATCCAATTTAATTAATTACGAGTTCGCGAACCGTGTTTCACCCATAAATCAACTCCAAATGAGGGAAAACTGCTTCCGCGTGAGATATTTACCGGAATGGCATCAACGTCAAGCAGTGGAAGACAAAAACTAAGGACCATGTTACATCCTGGATACTTACTTCTGCACAATTAAAAAACAACAATTAACAAAATGGAAGTAAATGGTGTGCAACAAATGATGAAAACATGCTTTGTAACCTTTGTAAACATGTAGAGACCTATACAGAGTTGTCTGTCAGATACTGAGCGGAACTGATGCTGAAATTGTGTCATCTATAAATGCTTAATATCTCAAAATCAGTGGCACCTGTGGTATACAATAGTGGTACATTCTAGCTGCATCATTCATAATGAATGTTACAGCTGAGGTTTGTATGAAGAGCTGATAATATTCTTTGGTGACAATTATTACGCAAATGTGGTGTGATAATCAATTTTTTTTAAAGATTTCTGAGCTCTTAAGGCCCAGTTTGAACCGTCGTCGGCACAGTTGCCAGCACCAATCACCGCTCAGTATTCAAGTCACATGATCACAAAGTCACTGGAATTTGTGATCACGTGACTTGAATACCGGGCGGTGATTGGTGCTGACGACGGCTTGAATGGGGCCGAAGTGAAACAGGAGCTGCTTCACCCATAAAGGCGTAAGAACATTGCATGATGAAAAAATTGCATAGCATAGAGATTATCTCTGCAAAATTGATTCAATTTGATTTTAAATGGGTTGCTGGCACTACAGCCAAATGGTCAATTTATTGATGCATCAATCTTTTATCCAGTCTAATGTTGGAGGTATAGGCAGAAATGGCTGATAAACATCTATATAATTTTTTTTGACACTATCAGCTGACTGGTTTTGATAGTTTAGAAGCTTAGATACTATTTAGTTGAGAAGACAAAAGCTAAAAATAATTTTTAGTTTGTATTTTCAAAAATTATAATTTTAAAAGCAAAATGTTAGAAATGTATAGAAGAAAATTGCTTTATCATATTTGATTTACTGTAATCACACAGTCATGCTTCAACTTTCCCCCAAAAACATATGGGCAAGACACAAACAGATAAAGGCATGACTGCACTGGATGGAGTAACAATTTACTGTCAGATGGTAAGATTTGTTTTGGGGAATGGCAACTTTCCTTGGGGAGCGGGTGCTTTTAGTGAAGGGTCTAAAAATGAGACAATTTGTTTATTTTTAACACAATGCCTATGACAAGAATTTGATAGCCTTTCCTTGCATCAATAAATTGGTCCCTTGACCCTAGTGCCAGCAACTGAAATGTGTTAATGTTGTGCATCAGCACAGCCTGGCTCACGAAGGTTGGATAATATAGGCACTGGATTGTTTTTTTTTGTTACTACTTTCTAGTGTTCTCTGTATGACATCATGCATGTCCCATGATCATAGAATGGAACTTTTTCACAAAAGTTTTAGGATTTTCTCCCCAGAGTAAATTGTAGATTTGGTGAAACCAGGCTCTGCAAAGCAGCCTGTCTTCTTCATTGCAGAAAGCAACATTTATGATTGGTTTGGCCAATTAATGCAACTGCTTTGTAAAGATGTCTTGATATTCAAAAGCACACATATTCATTACAATATATGTCAAAACAAATTGAAGTATGCATAGAATGAAAAAAAACAAGGATAGACACTGGATAGGTTGGATAGGCGAGCACATACTGCCATGAAATTCTCACCTGCCAAGAGCTAAACTGTTAAGAATGATGAACGGTGGCTTGTCTGCTCCGTCCTTTAAAAGAATGTCCATGAAACGTGGTTGAATTAATGGGGATACAAATTTCTAACGGTACTTTTTTGCCATTTACAATGAACAGATAAAACAACCGCTTACGCACACAATCACGCAATTTAACATTACTCAAGACGAAATCAGCGCAGAGTCGAAAGTGACGCACCTAAGCTGGCTGCCATATGAGTAATTTATGGTGTCCTTGACTTTTGGTGCAAAAAATAAAAATACTCGTTTTTCCAACTTTGAAATGAGAAGAACAGTTCAAAGCGAAATTGTTTTTTCTTCTCTTAAATTCGCTCTTTTTTTGAAATTTGTTTAGTTCACTTTTGCTTTTGTCCATTTTGGTACCGGACGAAAAATGGAAGCAATTAATTAAGACAAACATAACGCTTGTATGACATTTTAGCATTGGACCATACCAGAGGTCTAGTGAAAATTCTGAAAAATACATTTTAATCAAGGTTGTAATATCGATTATTACCATATTACGTGATCCAATCATTCAGTTGGATTCTAAAAACCATTTCATTCCTTTTCTATTTCGCAGGTGAGCAAATTTACTTTTTCATGCGTGCTTCTTGGTTTGAATCATCCAGCATTTGGTTTGTGGACTAAGCACCATATCCTCTTGAGAGTTGGGGCCAAGTTTGAGAAAGTAATGATTGAAGCTCTAACCCTGTACTGAGGGATATGCATGCATTTTGATATAGGGGCTTGGATGATGACTCTCAGAGGTCCTCCTATGTGTCTTACCTCTGTCAGATTGTTTCCCATCATTTGGTATCCTTAGACTGCGGAATTATATATTTGTACATGCATTGTGTATTGTGCATTCTGTTAGATTTCAGAGCTAAGCTCAAAGTACAGATAGGCACTTATATTACATTTTGTTTTAACTCAAGGTTAAACATGGCCTATCTGGCCATGTTTCTCTGGCATGCCGCATGGGTGACTGCACATTTTCAGATGGCAGGGAATTTGGTCAGAAATTGAGTAAGTTTAAGTTAATTGACTGGATTTAGACACCGTCTATTCAGATGTACATGTCTTGCGGATTTTTAATTTGGTCTTGAGTAACTTGATCTTCAATGATTATGCCTTTATTCCTGGTTGCTGAGCATACCAATACTATGCATACTATGAACTGAGCATACTATGTGGTACTAGTACTAAGCTGGTTGGTACTAAGCATTAACCAAATATATAAACAGGGTGTATGCATGGGGTGCATTCATGCTTTCAGAAAAAGAGATATTTGAGATATTTAAAATTTAATCAATGGTCAAAGATAACTGATCTTTCACATGATGTTAGTGCAACATCTCCCCACTCATTTTTGTTGTTTCCTTATTGATACAGGACTCTAAATTATTTGTGAGCTCTCACATATCATAACCTCAAACTATAAATGTTGAAAACAAAAATATTTTAATACTCAACAGAGCTTCCTACACTACCCAGAGCCATTTCCAGCATAACTGACAAAAATGAATGTAAACAAATTGTGATGATGTGAATCATGTTCTTAAGTATATGATAAGTATAAGTAGATAAGTGATAAGTTCACAAGCATCCCATTTTATCTAGTGTAAGCTGGATCACTCTGGGAGGGGCTGTGACCCCTGTTGGCACCCCTGCCTTAAGTGCCAAAGGAAAATGGTAGATATAATATGAGTTTGGGCTTGGACTTTTTCTGAAACATGTAACAAATCACAGATATTACATATGTGTTTCTATAAGAATGGCAAAAGCCCTAGCTTTACACCTGTCATTATGTATGTATTTTTTTATTTAAATGCCTGGTTTTGCATGCTATTTTAATTTGTAGTGTTGTCAAGATCCAATCCAATGCAAATGTGATGCACCATGGTCCAAAATTTTACAGAAAGGGTACATGACACAGGGTATAATACAGCCTATGGCTCATGGATGGTGGGTACTGTGGTATACCAGTAGCTTCTTCTGCTAGGAATTAGGGTGCAACTTCATTTTTGGGCATCTGAATGTTGATCTGGCCTGCCAAAGCCCTCAGAAAATGGTTCAGTGTTCCTGGAAGTATACTGGTACCAGGGGACCATAGTGGCTGGTCTGAAAGCTTTAAAGCATATGTTGTTTGCTAAGTTAACCTGACAATGTAAAACCAGCTTTTATTTATCTGATGCTTCTGGTTTCATCTGTAATATGCCTGCTGCCTAACAGACCTCAATTTGTATCTGGTATCTATGGTTAACCAACTTCCATTTTTGTTGTATTATCTTAGAGTTTTTCTTGGTCTTGGAATAATTTGGAAATCGTGAAGCTTGTACCTACTGTAAAGAGAAACGTTTTTTATCTCTAACACCCAAATCATAGTGTAAAACCCTGGGATTCCCACGGGCGTTACTAGCTTTGCTATCTGTCTGTGGGGATCTCAGGTTACTAACAAAAGGTGGTGGGTTTGCATAAAAAACTAGCAGGGAGTGGTGTGGCCTGATTTTTCATTGTCATCTCAAATGAGATTGATAATTTATGTATTTAACATAAATGGGTCACACAGGAAAGGGATGGGCACTCCTGCCTACCTAATAAGTGGGTAGGGGAACTAAAAAAAAAGTTAATGATTGAGGGCTAGGTGTCTCTGATTTGTATATGTTCACTAGGTATTATAATGACAATGTACAGCATTAATGGTAATGTGCTTACTTCCATGTTTGACATAATATAAGTGTTCCCAGGTTTTCCAGTGCAACATGGCTCTCCTGTGTGGCTTCAGAAGACTGCATTCCCTGCAGAGTAAGTAAATTAATATTTTGTTTTAGTTTGGAGACTTTGGCTCCCTCTGTTGTAGCTGAAGTGATATAATCTAATTTCTCAAGTGGCTTAGTATAAATGTATGTTGTTTTAGGTAAACATTTTAGTTTGCAAAAAACAGCATCATAGCATTAATGCATTCCATTGCCTGAATATAT